>ML779393.1:503276-517054 GCA_009831015.1 Picea engelmannii
TAGATCCACTTGGAAGTCACTACAAACTTCCCTTCAAGTCTCGGAACAATATCCCACACATCATTCTTCATGATGGACTGATACTCCTCCATCATGGTATCTCTCCATATTGGCTGACTAGATGCCTCCTCATAACAAGAAGGTTTAGAATGAATGATGTGGCTCATAGCTACGGCATAACACGAATATCTCTGAGGTATCTTTGTTTCTCGGAAGGTACCCTCTCTTTCTGACTCTTAATCAATCTATCTCTGACCAAGGATGAAGATCTGATATTCCTTCGAAGACTCATTGTACCCCATAAATGTATACTGAACACCCAAATATCTTGAAGTGTCCAACCTCAAGCTTAACTCCAGTGAAGGCCTCCTTAGGAGTCATGTTCCTCAAGGAATTTGTTCTGAACATACATTACAGTCATGGAATAGATCTTAACTGTCTCAAAAATCATGAATCATCGCCTTGACTGTCTCAACAATAGATTTGTTCTTCCTCTATGCGACCGCATTCTGTTGAGGGTTGTGAGGAACTATGTACTCCCTCTTGATCCCTGCCTCAAACATCTCTAGGACATATCGAGGTTTCCTCATGGAACCAATGTCCCCTAAGACATATCGAGGTTTCTTCGTGAAACCAATGTCTTGGTTCCTTCATCTAGTAATCCACTGATTACTTTGCAATCAACTAGTAGCATACTGCTACTACCATGTCATCAATAGCTCAAATCATCCGCCACATTATTTATGACTATGTTGCAATCAACCAGTAGCACACGGCTACTGCAGTGTCGTCCAATAGTACACAACAACTTCCATAGTCTCCATGACCATCTTGTAATGTTTCTCCTCTCCTAATAGTCTTATTCACACCTAGCCACCTCGCATGGCTTAGGAAATACTTGTACCCAACTGAGCATTACTCCCTCAATCACCTCACATGACTAATTAGGGAAACCCTTGTCCAGAGGGGTTAGTCGACTAGAGGAGAGAAAACACCACACCTCCCTCTTAACATTGATAAGAAACTTCAGATAACATGATCGTTTCATTTGGTAAAGTATTTACTTTATAATTGTAATCTTTACAAAAGGAGTCCATGGAATATTATAATACTTCCTCATTATTAAAAATGGAAGATTATCCTTCCTGGTTATTAAAAATGCCAAACGGGAATATATCACATAACATTCCTGGTAAGTTGCATCAATTGCTTACATTCTTCAATTATCACAATGACAAGCAAACTAAAAACTTCAACTCAACGGCAGGATCTTTCATTCCTTATAGAAAGCAATATGCATCTCCAATTTCCGAAGACAAGAGCCAGAGAGATGGAAGCACTAGAGCATCCTTTCTTCTATCCATGCTATAACAATCCCCGACCTCTTTTCTTACCAGATCACTCCTTCCCATATCATTCAAAAGCATGATATGTTCAGCGTAACCCTAGTGATAGCGTAGGTTTCTTGTCGGATTTAAAACGGGCCAGCTATAGTCTGTACTCTGCTAGGAAAAACGTTGAATATGTCCCCAAATTGATTGGGAAACCATTTCCAGGAATGGGCGCGTTGCGTACTGATCCAGTTGGGGTAGCAGAAGTTGAGCAACAAATTCCTTCTAATTATGACAATCAATATGGGAACAACAGAGCTACTACGTCGACAGTGGACCAGTTTAGGTCTGATTGCATGAAGACAATTCGAGAATACTGCATCCACGGTCAAACAAGTGAAAGGGTCACAGACATTTATACACGTACCTATAATTGTTCCAAAACCACTATAAATAAGATCGTCGTACATCCCTTTCACAACCATCCAGTTCTCAATTTCCTTATTTTATCACAATGGCAGAGAATAAGTCATCATGGAGCATGAGTGGCGCAGTCATCCGCGTTTGCATTTTGGTGTGCATGGGAGTGTTCCTCCAGCAGCTAGCTTGGCCATCCATTCAATGTTCATCCATTCCTAGCTCACTTTTGCCATCCATTCCTAAGCATTATTAGCCATTGATTTTCCTATCTCACTTTTTCCATCCATTCTTGTGGATTGCATGAGCCTTGAAGTTCTGAAGGAGAATTCCCAGCAAAGATCTAGTCTGTCGTTTTATAATCCTGATGCTCAAGCCAGTTATCATCGGCCTTCTCTTATAGCACTATCAATCTTTGATGGAGTTACAATCTCTCTATGTCGAAAACAATGTCAAGTCGTCATGCCCTAGCTTGGGCTGCACTTGACTGCAACACTGTCACTCAGCAGATTACATACTGCATGACATATTTGACCGAGGGAATGCCTGAGCCGCAGAAAGACAGCTCTTGCTGCCAAGGAGTTCGAAGCCTCTATGGCGACGCCACCACCACAGACGAAAGACAAGAGATCTGCACGTCTCTAAAGAACGAAGCCAACAATTACAATCTCAATGACACAACTCTTCAGAGTCTTCCATCTAACTGTGGTTTACAACTCTCCTTCACTATAACCAGGATATTTTTCATCAAACGCGTCCTCTCTTTAAGTGAAACAAGCAACCCATTGTGGAAACTCAAAAAAAAAAAAAAATCGTGATTTTTTCTACTAATCAAATTCTACAATGGGAAAGCAACTTTCTTTCAAGATCCTGGGTCCTCCTGTGAGGGAGTCTTCCCAGTCCTGCTCTGATACCATGTTAGCTTTAATTCATATGAGATATGAGATATATTCGATGTATTATTACAATGATGAGTATTCCATATATAGGGAACATAAGGTGACCATCCATGAAAGGATGCGTCCCTTCAATAATCAATAACTATTTATTATTATCATTTACTTATTATATATACTATATTTAATAATCAATAATAATTATATTATTAATTATTATCTTTAGAGAATGTCTTCCCGATGTTGTCCAAACATCAACACGAACTACCTTCCAAGAAGCAGTTATATCATTAGCAAAAGAAGGAAGAGCTATAGCATCCGGGTTGTCTATTTCAGAGCAAACCAGAGGTGATATTATACTGAAGACTTGGGAGTCAAACATAGCCGAAGGTAGGAAAATGGCTAAGGAATTGAAAGAATCTTGTGAAGAAGTTTTTTGTTCACTTAACAAAGAATTATTAGGCTTTGATAAAGAAAATTGTTCTGAAACACTGTGTCAGATTAATATAACCAAACATTAGCTTGACATTAAAACAAATATGGAGGAAGCACAAACTAAAATATCACAAATAAAACAGGTTGATATAGCTCAAATAGAGAAGTGGCTAGTGAAGCCTAATCTACAACTACAGTTAATTATTTCAAAGGATAGATGAATAGAAGTGAAATTGGCTCAGCTGGAAAAGAAATTATACATTTTTTAGGCTAATAACTTGACAGGGTCTTCCGGGTTGGTAGCCGAATTTGTTGGCAGGTGCATCAAATGTATTGAGCAGGGAAAAGGTAATACTTCTGGAAACAAATGAATACAGTCTGAGTACATTATCTATTTTGGAACTAGAAGACAGGAAAGGAAAATGTTCATGCCAGCATAACGAGAAGATCAAGAAGATTGCAAACGAAGCGTTTCAATTTCCATATTTTGTAATTCTAAAGCTAGAAGAATTCCAACCGTTTGAGGTTGGGAACTTTTGTATAAATACATATTCGAAAGAATGAACCAAGGTTGCTTCTTGACGGTTGTAATTGAGAAAACTTTCCTCATCAAGAATTAATACAAGCGTAGACCAGAGATTCCATATTTCGTCTATTTGAGTTATGTGTTCTTCTGTTTTTCCATATTCCAGCATCTTTTTCATATAGTTCTTTGATGAATGTCTAATTGCAATTTAGTACAACATCTACTGTGGTTATATTTCATTCAGTTATCTGGTAACAAACAGATTTTCCTCTGTATTGGCTATTAGCAAATACAAGACCTGTGAGTAACTAGGTTACTATATTTTATGCTTCATTAAAGGTTACATCATTTACTTTCTTCTCCTGTAACAAAGTAAGATTCTTTTGTATTTGATGCCTTTCTTTGTCTAATAGCTTTATGTTTTTCTCTCATTACATCTAATATTTTCAAATTTAACTCAGACACGAAAAACGACCTCTGAGTTGTTATACTAGTAATTCAATTCAAGGAATTTTCTTACATAACTGAGATAGAAAAAGCAAACATTAAAAACTTTCCTTATTTCCTGATGCCTGACATTGTGCTTTGAGCCTTAAGTGCAAACTCAGGAACAACACAAGGTATTAACTCTACAAGACAAATCATCGCTTCCTCTAGCGTCATGTTCTTCTCTAGGGTTTACTTGCATAGCAAAAACCCTAGTATCTCACAAGAGAAAACCCAAGCATCTCACAAGAGCAAACTCTCCAAGAACATCCAAGACATCTCTCTCTTCATGTCTTCTCTTGGGGTTTACATCACAAACCCTAGCATCTTGCTCCCTACAAGACTTCTCCAAGACAATTACAAAGATAGAATAGAGTACAAAGATGTTCTAAAATAACAAAAGCTCTCTCTCTCTCTCTCTCTCTCTCTCTCTCTCTCTCTCTCTCTATATATATATATATATATATATATATAATGGTGAGGGAGGCTAACATAAAACAATGACTTATATCCATACAAGTAACCAACAAGGCAACCCCACATGGAGCGCTCCACAATACAAGGATGTACAAGCTTCATACTAGGGTTTTTTTAAACCCCAAGATGAAATGCCCTCCAAGCATGATTCTCCTAAGGCTCAACGCCCCTTCTCCAAGACGGTGTGCTCTCCAAACCATTGTTAGTTCAACATTGCCTCTTCCACGATGGTTTCCAAGTATCCTCATACAAGGCATTCCTCCTCTAATTGTGTACCACATGTCCTCTCATGTGCCCAAGGCTTCTCCATGTGTGCCAATGTGATTACCATGCTCCAATGCTTCTCCTCAACATGTGTCTAGGTCCACAACCAACCTCCATGAAGTATGCTCCTCAACCCAAGCATCCTCAAGTCAAGTGTCTAACCTTCAAGGTGTATCTCATGCTCTTAGGGATAAGTGCCCTCCTCCAAGTGCCTAGCGCTCCTCCTCCTAGGTAGGTATATCTCCTAATCGACAACCGATTCCCCCATTGTGTGCACCCAATGGGTTAGTCATCATGTCGATTAAGGTAACAACCTCCAAGGTAAGGATGCCATGCTAGCTCTCCAAGCAAAGTCAATCATCCACCCAAACCAAGTCGTCCATGAAGCATTGCTAAGGGACTAGGAGACCTCACACCCTCCAAGGTGAAAACACTTTTGGAGTAACCCCAAATGCTAACAAATATGTGATCTGCTACCTAATTCATTGGTCTAGGACATCCTCCTTTGACAAAATTAATATTTGGAAAAAATACAAGCAGGAAATCCTCTAGTTGTGCCTTCTGATGGTTCCTTTCGCATATAGCATGAGCACTCATGAAATATTATTTGTCTGTTATATTTTTGGATTTACAGAAATGGAAAGGTCTAAAGTTGCTCAAACTTGCCACATATTTCATTTTAAACATTGCAAATTCTTTTTGACCAATTGGGAAACCAGGATCTTTATGACTTCATTCCAAGTAAACAAAAAGGTTTGGATTCATAAAGGTGTGGGGTCTTTTATTCATCGTTTTCCATTGACCTACTGCCATATTTATGTGACAAAAATATGTTACATATTGACTTGATTTTGATGAGCCTATCAAAGCACAAACACTAGTCTACATTGTCAATTTTCCACATCTCAACCATCAATGCCTGAATTATTTAATCAAGATGGAGCTCTAAGATGCACATATCTGGAATGAAAACTAAAGATTTCAAATATCATTTTTTTCGATGAAGTGAAGACTCCATTTGGATCTTGGCAACTATGCATGTACCTTATTAGGTTTGCTGAAGCAAGGATTATGTATTCAAATCTGCATGATGTCAATCAAATGTCATAGATTTATACCATGTGCATACCCTTCTACCTTGCTATTAGTCTCGTGATTGTTTGTCACATCTACTTATCACCTATTTGGGTGATTTCAATACCACTGTGGCATGACCACATAACCAAAACGTCGATTTGCATATTTCAATTGAAGCTGCTAGCAAGGACTATTATGATACCCAAGAAATTCTATTATAAGGTGATTCTGTTATCTACCTAGCCTTCAAGAATCTTTTCATTTTCCCCCTCCATCCTACCAACTCCATTTCATTCTCTCAAACAACAAACATACATGATCCATGGATGAATAGGGGCTACCTATTTATGCCCTTTCCTTCCCATCCATCTCACCTATACCATTTCATTAGGGTGAAACCACAAAGTTATACTTTCCCTCCTATAGTCGAAGGGAAGGTATAGCTCTATTGATTACCACCAGGTCAGGCTTATCTCAAGGAGGTTTGGAAACTAATTACTTGACACTTTCACCTTTACCTCTCTCCTCTATATTGTTATTGTCCTCAAGCATATAACAACACTTGGGATGACTTGACTCTTTACATTTCGATTGGTTACATTTTTGCTAGAACATATAAGATCAACTAAAATATGCACTAAGACCTTGGGGCAATGAGAAGAGAGAAACATCTGGAGTGAAAGTTCATTCCTATGTTCATTTCAATTTGAGAATGCTCAGTAGCAACCAGGTTATCTCTTGCGGGCCTCAGATATGACATTACAGCTTAATAATCTCTTTCCACTAGCTTATAATTTATTTGTCAGAAAACCTACATCTATTTATTGCACTTTGTTGCTGTGGTTGGAAATCCCAAGTTTTCCCATGGTGTCCCAAGGGTGTATGAAGCTTCTTTCCAAGCCTGTTGACCAATTCCTTCTGTTACAAAACATTAAGACCTTACAAGAGCTCATGTCTAAATTGCCTTATCTCGAGATTTTAAAAGCAAGAACCAGAGCAAAATGCCAAATGCTAATTATAGATGACATGATGCACAAGATAAGCTGAAGTACTAACCCTTGAAGAAAAGCTCGAGAGGCAGCAATGATTGGAAGTTGTTGTTAGGCATACTGTATGCAACAATTACATGGAATGTTCGTAAATTGTAGGAGGGGCTTCGCCAAGAGGAGAGGCCATCCTCCCAAAGATGATTGCAAAGTCATAATTGCATGAAAAATATTGTTATCAAGCTTCATTCACCTAAGAAGCAACAAACATTGCTTCTAAAGTAAAACAAAGGTTTACAATAATAGATGGCTTGTATTCCAACTTGTGCATGGAGACCCTTTAGGCAGCAACAACAAAGGAGCTCTTAGCTAGACCAATTCTATCTATGACAAGGCCATGGAGAGCATTACCAAATAATATTTCAAAGCATAATGAAGGTAGGCCTCGCCAACCCCTTTGCATCCCATCACCTTATGAAAATTGATTTTCATGTGATGGGGATTATAATATATATCATTATAAGGTGACTTCTATGCAATTACTACAAGTGGAACTCAATCAAAGTCAAGTTCTTCAACTTAGTTAAAGATAGGATCGCCTTCCTACCACTAAAACCAGGCAATAGATGTTGATCGCTTTGTTAATGTATCTATGATGTGTTGGGAGCCCAATGGGTTAGCTCAATTAGTTCGAATGGACTGTTTCAATGCAGAGTTCACCATGAGGTCTACAGTTCTAGTCCGGCTAAGTCTCACTATGCTTGCTATTGTGGTTGGCGATTGAGCCGCCCTCTATCCAGATATTTCAAGGAATATTGAGATCAATGAGATAAACAAAAATCCTGTTTATTATGATTGACAGAAGATTTCTATAAATAAATATATATATATATATATATATATATATATATATATATATTGAATACTAGATAATTGATAAGATGATAAGAATGATGATCAAAGAGCCTCGTGAGGGTATACTTATACGCATTGAATGGGCACAAAGTGAAGGGGTATGTGCCCTTTGACCTTTCATTAGACTAATTATATTATTATTATGTTTATGTTTATGTTTATAGCATTGCCACCCTCTTAAGGAATGTGTTGTCCTCAAAGCATAGGAAATAAGATTCTCTCTAGCTAAGCATATTTCCTTGGTGGAAACAAGTTTGTATAGTTTTAAGGGTTTGGCTGCATTCTTGCTTTAAGTGTTGGCGAGGTCCCTTTGTATTGTTTGCATCATATTCTGAAGTCCTTTGACCTAGTTGTTTAACGTAAAACCTCGATGCCTCTTGGTAACATATTGTCCTTGCTTCTGTTGTTGTATGTTTGTTTGTGCCTCTTGCATTTTTTTCATTCATTGTAATTCATTCTTCTTGAGAGTGGAAGCTTCCACACCATATCATTTATAATGTTGACCTTGCCAATGAACTGTTCTTCAAGGTTTGTGGTATAAGTGGAAAACTGCATCAACCATTCCACACCTAGCCCCATATCCATTTCTTCGAGTAATAGAGTGTAGAGTCATGTTTGCAGTTCCAACTCTTGTATTTGAACTAAGGCTTTATGACATCTTCCTACTTCTTTGACCTTTTGTCCATCAGAAACCGTAACGATGAGGTCTTTGGTGGGGTACACAAAAAGGTTTAGTTGTTTAGCAACAATGATGTCTATACAATTATGAATCTTGTTGGAATCTATGACTATCGTTCCATATCTATCCTTTATGAATCATTTAAGCTTCAAGGTCTTAGGTTGTGATCTTCCAGTCATGGTTGCAAGTGGAACTATGGGCTTGCTTTCTTTTTTCTTGGAACCTGGATCTTATCAACCTTTTTGAGATATGGTGGAATGTATTTTTCAATCGGTTGTTGTATTTGGTCTCCTGGAGTAATTGTTGTTGAAATCTGGTAACCTAGCACACAACAGTTAATTCTGAGCAAAACAAATAACTGAACTAAAGCACTGCTAGGTTACCCAACTAAAGATAAGTGGAAGCATAAAACAGAAACCAAACACATTTGCACACAAGATTCGAGTAAACACCCCTGGAAAAATCCTTGCGAGAAAACCAGTTGTGAGTTTGATTTTATTGCTAAAATCCTAGGCTCCCGTCCTGGGATAATGGCCCATCAGAGGATTACAATGTTGCAGTTGATAGCCTAGCCCACATGGCTACTATCTCCCTCACTGCCCCCTGCACATATCCTCAAGCCTACCCACTCAAACACAAGTACATGAGCAAGACTCCCTCTTGCTCCTATAAACTCATTGTGTGCCTCACACTCTCCTTAGATCTTCTTTTATAATTCCCTAATGACTAAAACCCTAACCCTAGATATCAATGGCCAAGATTAGATCTTGGATCTCACGACATAATCTTTCGTTGAGATGACTTAAATCACTTAAATCACTCAACCTTACAAAAGTCACTTTAGTCATTACATAAAATCCACTCTAGAGAGTGTCGCTCGGACACCTCCACATACCAGGCACTGCCAATGCGGAAGTACCTGTCCGAGCTACCCCAAAAGCTAACACTCCCTCTTAGCAAAGAAGGTACTTCTAGAAGAACCTCCTCCTGGATAAATCACTGACCCCATCAAATCTATTTTTGCTGTAGTTGCTCCCTCTGAACTAGAAGACCCTCCTGCTACCTCCGTTGCACTCTAATATGATCTACGATCAAAAATCCCCTTGGACCCACACACAGGTTGTCCCAGCAACCTGTACAACATACCCTCCCCGATGCCAAGCCTCACTACTGCATCCTAGGTATCTGCTCCCTCTGAACATATGCGTACCTATCCATCCTTGAACGTTACTACATACCCCATGTCCTCCAAGACTGATACTGAGAGCAACTCCAGCCTTGGGACATATATCACTCCTCCCACCTCCAGAGAACCACCTGACTCTAATGGAAACTGACCCATCTAACCCCCTTCACTACATGCATGGTGTCGACCCCACTGCCCACATGCTAGTCTGAGCCCATCTCTAAAACGCTAAAGGACATCAACCTCATCCTCGTCATATGGCGAGATGATCCAACGTTGCCATCTCGGCAACCTTCTCAAATTTGGCCTCCAGGATTTGCTACCCGATCCTGCTGCCCGAACCCTTGCCCAAGGTTGCCCAGGGCTGCCCGCAGCCTCCTATTGTTGCCCAAGTCCTTTTTTGGGCTTCCCGGAGCCTTTCTAGGCGTTGTCTGGCTATCTCAGTCTGTTGCCCTGCAATTAAGTTCGCTACCCAGACCTACCCAAGGGTTACCCGACCCCTTGGCTCCTATTGGGCATCTTTGCTGCCCTCTGCGGTTGTCCTGGGTGACCTGGTGGTTGGGGTTGTCCACGCTGGCTGGCTGCTGGCAGCAACTTGCGGCCCAACTGGCGACTACCCTTCTTCTTGGCAGTTGTGCTGTGTCACACCATAGGCAGCTGCCGGTTTTTTTTTCTGCTCACCCAGCCCCCGCACACTTGCCCCCCGCACGAGTTGTTGCCACTTTAGCATCGTCCACCTATGGCTTGCTGTAGCTCCAGCCTGTTACACTCACCCAGTGTTGCCTCTCCACCTCCTACGTGGCTCCCAGCCGTCGAATTTTTGGTTGTCAATGGACTTCTCCCAGTCATCCCTTGAGTTCACACTGCAGTCTCTAAAGCTCAGCTAGTTGCCACCGTCGTCTCTTCAACAACCTGCAGCCTCCTTTAACACTGTTGGCAGTTACCCTTCGACCTGCGGCTCACACTCCACGTGTGCTACTAGGTGATTTCTACAGGCAGTCGATTTCCTTGACTCGGGATCTGCAGCTCCAACAGATCTATTGTCCACCCGCAACCAGGCTCCTCTGCTCACACGCTCAACGGTCTCCTAGCGGGCTTCTCTTCACACTGCCTCTGTGCATCCTCAACACTTCGGCTTCTCAACTCCAGCACCTTTCTCCGGTGGTGGCTCCAGCATCTGTCACTTCAGCTCGACTAATGCAATCTCAGCTCGATCACACAGTTCACTTTACCTTGACAGTTTTACTCAGTCGTCATTTCTTCCACACGTTGTTGCAGCTGGAATCTCAACGTTGCCTCCTCACAATTCGATCGACCAGTACTCGGCTCGATCTGATCTTCAGCAGCTGCAACTAACCCACACAGTCGTCACTTCAACTTTGCAGACGTACGGCAACCGTACGTACGGCTGTCCCCCCTTTTTTTTTTAACTTTACCATGCAGCTGCAATAAAATCTTGCCTGTGCAATCTGGCTTCTTCAAAGACCAAGCTCTTATACCATGTTGAAATCTGGTAACCTAGCACACGGCAGTTAATTCCGGCAAAACAAATAACTGAACTAAAGGACTACTAGGTTACTCAACAAAATATAAGCGGAAGCATAAAACAGAAACCAAACACATTTGCACACAAGATTCGGGTAAACACCCCTGGCAAAACCCTTGTGGGAAAATCAGTTATGAGTTTGATTTTATTGCTAAAATCCTAGGCTCCCGTCTTGGGATAATGGCCCATCAGAGGATTACAATGTTGCAATTGATAGCCTAGCCCACATGGCTGCTATCTCCCTCGCTGCCCGCTTCACACTTCCTCAGCCCTGCCCACTCAGACACAAGTACATGAGCAAGACTCCCTCTTGCTCCTATGCACTCATTGTGTGCCTCACACTCTCCTTAGAACTACTTTTATAATTCCCTAATGACTAAAACCTTGACCCTAGATCTCAATGGACAACATTAGATCTTGGATCTCACGATCTAATGGTCACGACTTAATCTTTCGTTGAGATGACTTAAATCACTTAAGTCACTCAACCTTACAAAATTCACTTTAGTCATTACATTAAAGCCACTCTAGAGAGTGTTGCTCGGACACCTCCACATGCCAGGCACTGCCAATGCGGAAGTACCTGTTCGGGCTACCCCAAAAGCTAACAAATGTTTATATTTGAAGCATGTCTTCTTCATTTATATTTTGTTGAGTGCATGAGATTGAAGCTAATGGTATTTTTGGTGATGCTTCATTTTCAATTATCAATATTTCGATTTTAAATATATTGGGTTGACTTGTTGTACCCTCATCTCTTTCATGAACTGTGGTCAATGAATTCAAACTTTCAGGTGGATTTTCGTAAGTTTCTGGTTCTGTACCCACTAGTAATTTCGTTTGGTGAGTTTGAAATTCCTACTTCATTTTCTTCCACTATTTTCGAATATTGTAGTGACTTGTCCTAACATAGGTGTCCTATAATCCATCTCCTATCGTATTTGCGACGAATATCTCCCTTCTTTATTAATTCTAGTCATTGTCTTTGGGAGTCTTGGATTAACTTGTCAAGTTTGTCCCCATTTTTATCAATTTTTTCCATAACTCTTTTTGCGATTTCTCAATTCTATCTAGAATTTTCATGGTGTTATTGGCTTCATCTTCGTAATGATGGGCATCTACTTGCAATTCACCATTGCTAACCATCTTGGTTTTCTTCTTTGCAGACTCCACCTTATTTTATTTTTTTTCTTTATTTGATTTAATAAGCTAAAGTGGAAATTTTTTAACAAAGTCGGCTTTGGAATATAAAATCCCAAAGCAAATTTTTATGAAAATATTTGGAGTACAAGTAATGTACAAAAAGGGTCCCATGTGCTTTACAAAACGGCAGCTGAGAATTTTAATTAAACTAACGACTGAGTACCATTGATAGGACAGAAGGTATGGAGCAACAGTACAGCATGTTACAACTTATATTGTATAAGATCCCATCTTGTGATTTTCATCAAATTGATGGGGATTTGTTGTTGGTACTCTATCCAGGAGAGAGATGGTTGCCTTCTACATCCAGGAGGGAGATGGTTTCCTTCTACATCAGGTGTTGATCTCCTTACTCTTATTCGTCGACAACTTGGTTTTGATGGCCTCCACTCCCGAGGGCCTACAGAGACAGATTGATGCATTAGCCAGTTTTTGAGACCTTCGACAGTTGACGGTCAACCTGGGTAAAACCAAGGTTCTGATCTTCAATGCATCGAAGAACTGCCTTACAGACTTGCATTTCCATTACAAGGGGGCACATATTGAGATCACCACAGCATACACTTATCCGGGAGTACAGTTCATTGGGCCCCGTTTCAGCAAGCGACAAGCCCTTCTGCCTAGGATCAGTAAAGGGTACAGTTCTGTGGCCATCATCGACAGACAATGCTTCTTGGGACAGTTTCAGGACATCTTGTCCAAACTCTACCTCATGGAGGCAATTATCAAACCCACAGTTCTGTATGGCTTAGAGATCTAGGGGTCAAGCTTGTTACAGACAGACTGGGCCAAGTTGGAGGGGGTCCAATGTTAATGTTTAAGCCATTATTATAGTTCTTTGCATTTCATTAGATAACAATAACATAATACAAGATCACTGAGAAATACACAATCACAAGAGACACAGCATTTATCCTGGGAAACCCTCTAGGGGAAGAAAACCCAGCAAAACCTCCTTATTATAGATAGCGAATACAATGCCAAGAGATCTCATAAACTAATACAGAAGATCCTCTCCCAGATATGCGCCACTCTCTCTCCTTCTTCTCTAACTGCAAATCCGAAACTTGTCTCACGAAATGAGCAAGTGAGTTGTGTCTAAGTGAGGCGCTAGCCTCCTTATTTATATTAGACTGGCACGTGTGAAGTGTCTCTTCACTGGCAGGGCCAACTTCTTCAACTGGGTGGTTATAACCACCTTCATTATGTTATGGGGCCTCTTTAATATCTGTTGGGGCCGACTTCTTATTCTGCCTATTATAATTATCATTTGACCAATCCGCAAAAGGGGATTTGGTCCTATTACAATAGTCGATATGATCAATCCACAATGGGGATTGATCCAATGAATAAT
>ML779393.1:526350-551139 GCA_009831015.1 Picea engelmannii
TAGATAACAATAGCATAATACAAGATCATTGAGAAATACACAATCACAAGAGACACAGCATTTATCCTGGGAAACCCTCTAGGGGAAGAAAACCCAGCAAAACTTCCTTATTATAGATAGCCAATACAATGCCAAGAGATCTCATAAACTAATACAAAAGATCCTCTCCCAGATATGCGCCACTCTCTCTCCTCCTTCTCTAACTGCAAATCCGAAACTTGTCTCACGAAATGAGCAAGTGAGTTGTGTCTAAGTGAGGCGCTAGCCTCCTTATTTATATTAGACTGGCACGTGTGAAGTGTCTCTTCATTGGCAGGGCCGACTTCTTCAATTGGGTGGTTATAACCACCTTTATTATGTTCTGGGGCCTCTTTAATATCTGTTGGGGCCGACTTCTTATTCTGCCTATTATAATTATCATTTGACCAATCCGCAAAAGGGGATTTGGTCCTATTACAATAGTCGATATGATCAATCCACAATGGGGATTGATCCAATGAATAATATATCAAATAATAATAAGAATACTCTTTGCAGTTACATTATTTCAACATCCAAAGCCTTCTTCTCAAACATATCATCCGATGCAAGCGAACGGTTCCACAACCCATTATCCAAGCAGAGTTTGGCGTCCACCTATTCCGCCTTGAGGTCATTTTCCACCTGGTCTCTTTCCTTCTTAGAGTTAGATCTTTTCATGACTCTACCATCGAAAGAGAGCGGTATCCCTACCTAGCTCTTTGCTCCTGAGAGGCTCTTACCTCAGCTTCCCCCTCAGGCCGTGCTCGTGGTTGGTTCTCAAAGGCATCTCGACTCCTCCGGTCGAGGACTATCTCCCCAAAGCACCTCCCCCTGTTCAATTTCTCCATCGATGCACCGCGATCTCTTACCGACTAGATAGGTACTGAATCAGGCTACCAGAGATGACATTTATAGATTCAACACTTAGGTCACTTGGACTCGCCTTCGACAAACCTGAGCCCGAAGATGTCCTTCTATCTAGAGCATTTTTTAGAGTTGCGAGATAGCATCATAATCTATCCCTCGTACACACGCAGACATTGGATGCACTCACTTAAGATTCCTTTGGGCTAGGTCTAGGTCGGATCCCATCAGCTCCGGATTGAGACAGATCACCATATACCACAATCCGATAGGATCTACTAGATGTGCCACTTACATGAGCCACAGACGGAGATGCACCCCATCTTTAGGTGTCCTATATACTATGAGATCAAAGGATGCTACCATTGTCTATATAGGGACTCAGGGGGCTCACTCTCTACCTCCTTCCGATACCAAGACCAGAGATGCCTATCCCGCTTCATGAGGGAGATTTTTTTCCATAGATTAGTTTTTGTTTTTGCACGCCACACCCCACCTTGGGATGACCAGGATGATCACCTCTTACTTTCATGTTGACCCATCAGATCGAAGTAACAAGCAAATGGATGAGTCCCAAAGCACACTAGAGAGTAGACCAGTGAGACCTCGTGTCTCTCTTCAGCCTCTACCCGAGGGAGACAAATCATCATCATCGAGACTGATTCGGAAATGTCGTACGGCACATCAGTCCACACATTCTCAGAGATTTAGAGGGACTAGCTCTAGAACATCTCCAAAACAAAGCACCTCTCATTCATCAGACCACCTCCTAGTTTCAAACAAGCTACCAGAGTTCTATTCGGAGTTTCTTTCTTTCGGCCTCAGATGCTAGGAGTATCCCCCACTCCTACATCCTCCCCAAGATCATACAACGGGACCTCCTGATAGTCCCTGAGGACTCCAACAAGGAGCTAGCGCCCAATTCACTCCCCTCACCCTTGGCCATCCGATCCGAGAGACCTTGACAGCCTCATCGTCAAACACCTCTCTCTCCCTCTCTCTCCCTCTCTTATCATGGTTATATACTTTCTGAGACTACTTGATTATCGATTTCTTTCTTTATGTTATTTTCAGCGTTTTCAGTATTATCTAGGAGTTTCATTTGCACTCCCACATTGTAATCACACTTGATGTAGCTCCCGGTCCCATTGACCTACTTTTGTGGTCATTTGTTGGACATTAATAAAATTAACTTATCTTATCTTTTCTCCGAAATTTGGACCAACTTGGGGGGATTCATCTTCATGGAGCCCCTTCTCTTCATGGCATTATATCATTTGATCGAGATCTTTGGTTGGGGGAATCCTTCTCCTTGGTTGGATGGTGATTGTGCTTGCTACTTGGTGGTCTTTTCACGAGTGCTTGCCTTGTTGACCACCCCTTGGTTGCACTTTTGATGGATGTGGAGCATATTATCTCATTATGGTGGTTTGGTATATATGCTTATCTTCGATGTGGATCAGGGTTCTAGCCCCCAAGGGGTTAGATGACGATGGTTAGGAGATATATGTTTCATGATTGTTGAAGTTTCCTAGTGACTTTTGCATGATGATGTGGTATTATTTGGTGTCACTAGGAGGGTGTTCTACAAGGTCCTTATATGTTGGATGTGTGATAGGTGACACACTTGATGATTGGATGGGTTAGTCTTTTTATTATGTCCCTTTCTCTTATGATGTTGCTATGATGGGATGATTCATGTTGCCTTTGTGGGATTTTCCTAGGTAATTTAACTTTATCATGTCACATTTGCTAGACATCACATAGGGGGGAAGGTGTTTCATATCATTGATATGTTATTTCCTAAGTTTGAATTAGAGAGGGGGTATTACATCATGATTTGATGGTGATCTAACCTTTTCATAAGGCTAGATGGTGATTTTGATTTAATAATCCCTTGGTGGTGATGCACTTTAGGTTGGACCTGTTATCCCTTATCCTAGGGATAACTAAGGAGATTGTGTCTCGAGGCCCACAGGTCCTAGACATGGAGTGCCGAGAGCCGGATGACTTGAGCATGGCCCCGAAGGGACCCTCTTTTCTTCAGTGCAGCCCATCTATCAGCATCAGCAATATCCATCCCACCGGCCTGGTCCTGAAGTAGCAGTAAGTCTTGCTCCATGAGGAAATGAGTCTGGGTATCATGGTATGTGTCACTCTAATCATTGAAGCACTTGAATATGTTGCACTGAATTCTCCTTCATTTCATAATGTTTGCTTGGAAATTATGCTCTTTAACTTATTCATACCTGGAAGGCTGACATGATGCCCTAGTAAGTTGAACTCCCTTTACGATGGGTTGCCACTGGGTGGGCCTATGAAAAGTCATCGTCCATTCCCTCCATACTTACCACTTTCCATCCTTACTCCTCTCATTTTCCCCTACCTTTGTTCGGGCATTGGGTTTGCCACACTAGGAAGGGTTGTACCTTGCCTTGTGGGAAGAAAGGGCTAAAGGCCCAGAGGTTAAAAGTAGCCGGCAAGAGTTAAAAGCCAAAATGAAACCTTTGAGATGCTTCGCTGAGGGATTCCCGAGAAAGCAGTAAAAAGCTTCTCGGTAAGAAAAGGGAACACGTAAGATAAATAAACACTCAAGGTATTAGTTGGTGGATGGGAGGTCTCGTCATGAGCCGGCCTATTATGACCATGGGCATGAAGCGATATGACACTACCATCAATTTGGTCACCAAACCAGGGTAGTGGCTCTTGGTGGCATAGCCAAGAGAAAGGGGGTCTCATCACGAGCCAACCTTCTCATCTCCGTGAAATGCTTGTGGGTAATGTTGTCACCTCTGGTAACCAAGCCAAGACAGTGTCCCTCAGCTCTTCCCTTGAAGCATAAAAGAAAAAGGTAAAAAGCAATAAAACTAAGAATAAAAGGCATTGAATGGGCTAGGAAAGAATGGCATCTATGACAAGGTGCAGCTCGCCCTCTACAAAGGCACCCACAAGTAAGAACTACATTTCCCTATTATCACTGCACCCCATGCCACCTCACACATACTTACATGACCTAGATTGGTTCTCACCTAGGAAACGCCCCAAACTTGAGGACGATTAACCCAATAGGACACCCTGAGACCTTCTCCAAACCTGACTTGTTAAACTACATAACCTCTTTGAGCATTTGTCTGGGTAAAGGGGGGTTTGATGCACATGTTTCAGTAATTTGATTATTTGAATTGATTTACATGCTATGATCCCTGTGACTTATGAACCCCTGGAGGGCGTGCTTGTTATTGCTGCAGGACTTTGTCGGTGGACAGGTACATGTGGGGGAATGATTAGTGCGGACCTCCATGGGGCTGAAAGCCCACAGATGGATGTTGTAACCCCAGGTAGGGGCAAGAAGACATCAGAGACTTGCACCAGGAAGAAAGGATGTTGCCCTTGGAGACACTCCGGCGAACCTAGACCCAGGGGGATCTTTCTCTTCCACCTGGACGTTGACCCTTGAGAGCCCATGACGTCATCAGTATGACCCTGGACATCATCCAGAGCTAGGGTTTGCATTTATGAGGGAAGTTGTGTGTTGGTTGGCACGTGTAGCATCATCCAGGGCCTTTGGAGGCCAAACGTTTTGCATATGGGGCCCAACGTTCCACCCTAGGAGCTCAACGTCACCCTAGAAGGGCATGACGTCACCCTTGGAGATGATTTCAAGGGTTAATTACTTTTATGTGTAAAAACTGGATTTTTGATGTAATTTGGCGAGGTCGGCCTTTCTATGACCTAAAATTAATTAAGGTCGTTGACACTGTATAAATAGAGAGAAAGTACTCTCATTTTTTAGCATCACTCATCACACACTAAGTGTGGTCTGAAATTTGCGCCCTTTTTGGGAGTTATTGGCTGAAATAAGGAAGCGCACTTGTCTTGGAGGCTAAAATTTGCAACTTGGATCATTTTTTGGTGAAGTTACTTGGCAATCTAGGGTTTTACTGCGCTTGATTATTCTTGGTGAAGTAAGTAAATCTGCAAGTCTTCATTTCATTTGAATGGTTATGGTACATTTGCTTATTCATGTTAAAGATTATGAAATTGCTTGCTTGACAAACCCTAGGAGTAAAGAACTTAAATTGCTACTTCTTTGCTCTTCACTTGCTAGACTTTGCTAAGGTGATTTTGACTTAGATAAACTTCTAGAGCCCTAAATACTAGCACTTTAGAAACCATTATCTAGTCATTGTTGCTCTAAATACATTATCTTAATAGTCTAAGGAAGAAAGATTCGCTAGGGCCTAAGATCCCTTACTCTCTAGCAAATTTATTTCTAGAATTTGGATGCTTGAGGCCTTGGGTTGCCAACACCTCCTCCATCCATCCATCCATCCCTTCTCCTTTGACAAAGTATTATCATTGCTACTTTGCTCCAAGTTTTGTCGCTGCTATTGTTGACTCCATAAACCCTAAAAAGCACTAGTCTACCCCTTATAGTGAATGATTGATCAAACAAACACTCAAAGCTTTCTCCTTGAAGCTTTTACTAACCTTGGCTAACCCTAAACTAGACTAACTCCTTAGCTAACTTGTTGTTGTTGTAAATCATTGCTACAGCCATACTAATTCAAGCTAAATTGTCGCATTCACCTACATAAGTCACACTTACCTCATCCGGAAATCACTTGTGACAATTACCAATCAATATACTAGATAAATATTGAGTTTGCATGGTGTTTTCTTGCAATTTTGAGCACTAGAATTTGTTGTTGTTACAAAAGATTGCTACAGCCATCTACCTGCAGCAAATTCTCTGCAAAAGTGATATTAAATGCTAGTTAAACATTGCCAAATTTGCTTGTGACAATTTATTATCAATTTGACAAGTCAAAGTTACTTTTTCTTGTCTTTTTCAAGCAATTTCAAGGCATAATTCTTGTGGTTGTTATAAAATACTCATTGTTGTTATAAACTGTTACATTGCTGCAACTTTACATCAGCTAGCCCTTTTTTTGAAGGTCCATGGTCTTAAGAAGCACTATCATCTTATTTTTGTACTTGCAAACTGCTATATTTTCTTGTTGTCTTGTTCTGGGCAGGTACACTCCATTTTATCATTTGCTTCATCCCCTAAAGGCCATAAGAACCTTTTGAACTGAGCTACCAGTGAGAGGGGGATTTTCTTGCATCCTTGCCTTAGTTATCAGCCCTTTAGGTCATCAGGGACGTCTCGCCTGGGGTAATCTTGATATACTCCTAAACAGAAAGGGGTTTCCTATTAAGGTGATAGTGATAGGTCACCCCCTTTTACGCCAGCCAATCTTGCACCCACTTGCCTTGGGCTTTGGGCAAGTACAGATTGTGCGATAACAGGACCTTATGTTTTGATGTTATCATGGAGGGGTTTTGCTAGCGAGAACATCTTTTATTTACATGGTATAACAATTTATTAATGTGTACCCCCTCATTGGCACACATGTTCATGGTGATTTAATTTGTTGGTGACTAATCGAGTGGAGGACTATGGTTATATTTGAGCATTAACCTTTGTGCACACATGTTGAGGATGATTTAACTATTCAAAGGTTAAATTAATCTAATTTATCCAAATTAAGTTTAATAGCTTTAGCATCCTATTTTATATGCTTCATTTTCACACTTGGAGTGGTTATTTGGACATAGTTGAAGCCTTCTAGTGGTGGACCCCCCTTCTTGGGCACAATTTTCAAGGCATGTAATATTTTATTGGTTTCTTAGAGAGGTTGCCACACTTCTCTAGGGTGCACTCTCTTGGGTTGGTTGGACACCTTTATGACATGGCATATGGAGGAATATTCTATTAATGAGTTCTAACAACCTTGGTGCACTTCACTTGGAGAATATTTTATGTTTTGTTGTGTAGTTGAGATAGTTACATGGCATAGTTTTCTAGGGTGCACCTATTCTAGGTGCTCTCTCATCTCTCTCATCTTTATTGCATGGATATTTCAGCGACACTTGGCATATTTTGACCATCATTGGATGTTGAGATTTGGGTACCTTGGAAAGTGGTCCCCTTGTGTTTGTGAGCCTCTAAACACATGTGGGAAGTACTTTGTACCTTGTACCATGTACTTTATGTCTAATTTCACTTTGACTTAGGAGATTTAAGCCAAAAGTGAAATTTGGTCATTTTAGCCTAAAATGACAATTAATTCACTTTGTGGGTGAATTAACGGACATAAAGTGAAACTATGGAAACTTAAGTAAAGTGGGTTTTGAGTTGAGATTTACTTGAGATGATCTCAACCATTGATTAGGGATAAGATGAGATGATCTCATCCGCTCATTTATTAGGTTTCCTTATGCATCCTTAAGGAGGGCGCAAAGGGCAAAGGAGAGGCTAGTTGTTCACTTGTTCACCTTGAGAGTTTGGTGAGGAGTAGAGAAGTGAGAATTCAGAGGAGAGAGCAGCAAGCTAGGGCACACATGTTCATGGAGGGCGCAAGGCAAGTTGGAGTCTCAGTTATTTGTGGTGAGTGTATTTGGGAGGGCGCACTTGAGGAGGAGGGCACAAGGCTAGCAGGTAGCATCTACAGTGGAGCTTCCTTGGATCTGAGTTGTGGGTTGTGGAGAGTGCATGCAAAGGGCAATTTGTATGCAAGGGTTCTTCAATCAGCAATGGATCAGAGCAAGGGCGCAAGGATCTTCAGGCACAATCAAGGAAGGAGGGGGCGCACTCTTCTAGGGGCACATATCCCAAGGAACCGTTGCAAAGCTTGTGAGGAGCTTGCAACGTATCAGGTTCCTTTGTATTTATCTTCCTTGTTGTATCACATGCTTGAAGCACACTATATATATACATTCATCTCAAACTGGTTTTCCCCGAGGGGGTTTTATCCAGGGTCATGTTGACCAAAAATACACGTGTTCATTTTCATGTATGCTAGTGTTTAGAACAGCATTATTTCAGCACTAAGAGATCTCTAGGTGTGTTATATAGCTTATGGTATGCATGTGCTAACATCTTGTGACAAAACTACATGCTAGAGCACCCATTTGGCCTATGTAACCGTAACAAATCAGCGAAGAAGTTACTGAACAGTTTGATGTCCTAAAACAGCAGCAAACCATTGTTAGACAGTTGAAACTTAGAGCCAACTTGAAGTCAAAGACAGACCTAGTTGGCAGCTTGATAGGACCTGGAAGCCTTCTAGTGGTGCACCCCCCTTCTTGGGCACAATTTTCAAGGCATGTAATATTTTATTGGTTTCTTAGAGAGGTTGGCACACTTCTCTAGGGTGCACTCTCTTGGGTTGGTTGGACACCTTTATGACATGGCATATGGAGGAATATTCTATTAATGAGTTCTAGCCACCTTGGCGCACTTCACTTGGAGAATATTTTATGTTTTGTTGTGTAGTTGAGGTAGTTACATGGCATAGTTTTCTAGGGTGCACCTATTCTAGGTGCTCTCTCATCTCTCTCATCTTTATTGCATTGATATTTCAGCTACACTTGGCATATTTTGACCATCATTGGAGAGCACCCTCACCTCTTTGACTTGGCAAGTACATATTATCTTATTTGTAGCAGTGTTGACACGAGCACAGTGCCCTTCAATAGACAAAGTTATTCCCTGGTATAAAGTCCTAATTAGACCTCACACCGTTTAGGATAGGACACCCATCCAGATTCTAGCCCAGCAGCGATTACTAAAATGAGTGGGGTTGGTGATGGAAATGAAAATTGCAATGTGCAATATGTGATTACTCTAAGTGCACAAAGTAACTATTCTATCCTATCCTAGCTAGGAGAAAAACTAATTAAGCAGATAGAAGGCTAATTACAAATTCTTGCTTGCACTCCTGAAACAGATAGTTGTTAGAGAAGAACAAAGACACATAAATATAAATGACAAATGTGAACAAAATAGTTTGTAACAGCAACTCATTCACAACCATCTATCTACTAGCATAGAACAATAAATATCAAAGAAGTAACTTAAATGCAAAGCCATAGAAGTCACAGAAGAATAATCAACACATGAATAGTATAACCTTACAGTGGTGCAAATGACAATACTAACACTGGAAGTAGTTCACAGAAAGTCCATCACACAACATCATTTACGCCTAAAAAAATGGCCCTGAGGGCTTCTTCTCATTAAACTTCTTGAAATAGTTCTCACAATTACCAAAAGCAAGAGCCCTTGATACAAGGTGCTCTTGGACATATATAGCCTAAAGGTTGCAATTGCTTCTTGGGACTTCTTGGATTCCCTTTGACTGTTATAACCCTTAGACTTCCATTGTTTTGTCCTTTTCCTAAAACCTTATAAAATTATACATTATTTTCGAAAAGATTACAACCGGCCTTGAACTTTGATCTTTCGCTTGCCATTTCTTTAATTTATCCATAGCCATCTGGACTCCATGTAAAAGTACTTTCTTGTCCTTGATTGTATCTAACAATGCAAGTAATTGTGTAGATAAGTCTTGGAACTATTTTAGCCTAGTGTGCCTCTGCCTTAGTGTTGTCCCCAGCTCCTCCTGCAACTCAAAGGCACGGGCTCTAAACTCCATGACACTAGTCCTATTCAAGGTCTTGGATCCTTGCCTGATATTCTTCAATTTCTTGTGCCATATTTCTGATATTTTGCTCAGAAGCTTGCAAGAACACAACTCCAGCTAAGGCCATGGCTATAGAATCCCTTCTAGTACCCAATACAAGTGGGGTCTTTGTAGTTACCATGAGTGTTGGCACCCCCGGTAATCTCAGTTTCTTCTGGGATTGCTTGACGATTTTCCCCCTTGCCTTGTCGAAAACAAATGCATCCAGGTTGGCCACTCTATCTGATTTGAATGGGGTGAATTCACTCAATCCAAGCTCTCCGAGTGGGAAATGGCCTCCTGTAAGGGTGGTTCCTGGAGTGTTGGTGGAAGTCTCTGATGGGCCAGTGTCCATCGGATCTGTATCTTGTGCCACCTGTTCTTTCTTTCTATCTTCCCCTTCTTTTAGTAGTTGCTCTTCTTCTTATTCCCGCTTCTCTTCTTCCTCTTTTCTCTATCTCTCTTTCTCCTGCTCCATCTTCCTTTGTTCTTCCTCTTGTTTCTTCTTTTTTGCTTCTTCCTACTGAAGCCTCAGTGCTTCAGCCTCTTGTTTTCTTTTTTCCTCCTCTTGTGCCTGCGGAAGCCTCAGTGCTTCAGCCTCTTTCTTCAGTCTTTCTCTTTTTGTTGTTGCCTTGGCCGCAACTTCCTTTTCTGCCCTTTCTATTTCCAAGCACTCCTTTTCTAACTTGTCCCTTTTATGCCTAGAGCTACCTCCCATTTTGAAAAGCACTTCATCACAAGAACTTGCTCTTCTATTGAGTTCTTCTTCCTGTAATACCTCATTCCGGTACAGCCACCTATATTTGCAGACTTTGCAGTGTTGACTGACGATGTCCAGCGGGTCATACCTTTGAAATCTTTCCTCCCCTAAATGGAACGCTTCCAAGATGTCTACTTCTACTGTTGCCTCCTTGCTGTCTTTAAAACTGTACGATCCCACATAGAAGGGCAGTGATGGCCAACGCAACTACTTGTCTCATGCTAAGGCTGCTCCAACTCCATGTACCAATGTGTGATATGCAACCTCTTGGAGAGAAAGCTTGTCTAGTATAAATCTAGGGAGTAAATGAGGAGCTTTTGTGGCTCCGTAGACTCCAATATATGTCCCTTTTTTTGTGACGTACCGGTCACCTACTTTGCTAACCGCCTGCATTGCCTTATCTGTCATACATTGAGCTGGACCACAAAATAGTAGTTGATACAAGGGAATTAGAAATTGCTCACATATCTTGTGAGTAGTGAATTTGGTACTTGTATTCCTATAAGTCTTGGCCATATATATGGATAGCAGGGTCACTAGATTGCCACTGCCATCCCATATGTAGGAAAGTGTTGATTACACAAACAATGTCCAGCAAGTAAGAGGCCATCTAAAAGGTTGGGTGTGTCCCAAGTGCTGTGTGCTTGGCTGCCGAGATGGCTTGTTCCAAAGCAGCGAAGAGAATGACTCCCCAATTGAATATTATGCCTGTTTTGGTTACTACATATGTCAATGGCACCCACGATTCCTTGAAATTCATGGCATCTTCTGCTCCATATAGTCTGCTCAAGAGAGATACAGCAATCTTGTAAGGAGTCCTTAATAGGTTTGTTGGATAAGTTGTTGTTCTCCCTGCTTTGAACAGTTTGCCGGGTACCCACCGGCTTTTCATCACCTCTCTACAAGCCAATGGGAATTCTAAATCCATTCTTCAGTAAGTTCGACCTCTGCTCTGGGGAATTTGTAATATATATCTAGGGCAAAGGTCTAGAAAGATGTGATGGATTTCCTGTTTGTGTCTCTAATCAGTCATACTGATGATCCAAGAGATGGTCTTTGCACAAGGAAATACAACAGGGCGCATGGCCACTTTTTGCAGGTGAGAACGTTTGATTGACTGGTAGACACCCTCATCTGGGTTGGTTTCCCCAGGGAGGAGTGGCATCTCAGCCTATGTCTCCTCCTGAAACATGTGGTACAAATCCACCCATTTGAAGACTATGTCAATCTCCATGTAGCATCTTGTATCACCATATGTTGGTCCAATTGCACCAACATCTATTTCTAGCTCCTCCTCTCGATCTGGGCTTAATTCGATGATGGGGTCTTTTTGCTTTCTGGCCTTCTTGGAAACTATATCCAGATCCTACAACTCATCCATGTCAATAACAACACAAATTAGCATTGTTGGTTTCAAAAAGATATAGACGCCTATGTCGAGACTAGTAACAGAGGATTCAAAAAACTCTTATCTTTTAGTGGTGGCCATCTTCAGAAGAGATAAGATAAGATAAATGTATTAATGTCCAACAAATGACCACTAAGTAGATCAATGGGACTGTTAGGTACAATGATGTCTATACAAAGCGAGAGTGATAAAGCGAATCTTCTAAAAGCAAGAAGCAGAAAGTGAAATAGAATAGAAATCTATTCTAAAACCTAGAAAGCCAACTCCAAAGATGGAGCTACAAACCAAGAGAGAGATGTATAAGGCAAGTGGATCTAGAGTCTATGGTTCCAGTGGAACAAGGCTATCCTGGTCAACTAGAACCCTCTCTCCTAACCTTTGAGGCCGAATGGAGAAAACTCAAAATAGATCTCTGTCAAGAAGAAGAATCGGAAGAGGAGTTGGAATATGTCATGTGCTATTGTCTGGAAGGAAGATCTCGTCACTGTGGTCTGGACGATATCATCTAGTGATTGGTATGTCTACTAATATAAGGTATGGTCTGGCTGTTGAGATTTGGGTACCTTGGAAAGTGGTCCCCTTGTGGTTTTGGGTCTCTAACCACAAGAGGGAAATGTTTGTACCATTGTACCTAGTACTTTATGTCTAATTTCACTTTGACTTAGGAGATTTAAATCAAAACTGAAATTTGTCACTTTTAGCCTAAAGTGACTATTAATTCACTTTGTGGGTGAATGAGGGGTCATAAAGTGAACTTAGGGAACTTAACCCAAAGTGGGTTTTGAGGTGAGATTCTTTTGGAGAGATTTCAACCTTTGATTAGAAATGGCTTGGAGTGATCCTAGCCATTCATCTTTTAAGTTTCCTTATGATGGTTCAAGAGGGGCGCAAGGGGCCAAGAGAGGCTCATTCCTTTGTTTGTTCACCAAGAGAGTTGGGAGAGGAGCAAGAGGATGAGGATGAGGATGAGGATGGAGGCTATGGATGAGGGAAGCTTGGGCGCTCCTTTCATGGAGGACTCATGGAAACTTAGACCCTTGTTTATCTGTGGTGGTTGTTCTTGCTTGGAGGAGGGCACACTATAGGAGGAGGGCGCACACTTAGCAGGCACTAGCTATACTTGGACGATTGCAGATCTGTCAATTCAGCATGGAGGTAGCACACAACAACTTGTTTGTGTGCAAGGGATTCTTCATCTGAGGTCAGAGGGTCAAGGGCACATTGTTTCAGTGAGATTGGCAACAAAGGAAGAGGGCGCACTTTGCTTGGGAGCATATCTCTTCTTGGAACTCCAAAGCATCTCGAGAGGAGTTGCTATTGTATCAGGTTCCATTCTATTTGCTTACTTGTTGTATCTCATGTTTTAGACATCACTTATATACACTTTCATTCTAAACTAGTTTTCCCCGGGGAGTTTTATCCAGGGTCATGTTGACCAACAATACCTGTGTTCATTTTTCATGTATGCTTAGTGTTTAAATCAGTTGTAGGAGCTTGTAAAGATCCTAGAGGAATACTATAAGTTTTGAAGTTTGCATGTACTAACACTTGGTTACTAAAACTACTTGCAAGGGCACCTTAAAAGAGCATATAACCATCAGTTTGAGGGCAGAAAAGAACTTGAGTGTTTGCTGTCCTAAAACAGCAGCAAAGGACATCCTTGTTGACATAACTTAGAGCCTGACAAGAGGTCATCTAACAATCCTGTTGGGCACCCTCATAGTTCCTCAAAAATCTACACTGGCAACGTTGCTAAGGTCTCACGAAAGTAAAAATAGTGCCCCATGTCCTCACTGATCTAGGCTCATCTCTATCCATCTGTCGCTTAATGCCCCTAGTTGGAAGCACCGTAAAAAAAAGGAGTGATCTGTTGGGTGGGAGCTGCTCCAGAATGTGGATGTAGTTGGAGGATAGAAGAGCAGAGACGAAAGGCTTTCTACATGTATAAGGCCAAGCATCTCTAGTCAAGATACCTAAAGAAATTGCCAAGCATCTGTAGCTCTTTGAAAAGACAGTGGAACCATCCTCGGATCTCACAGTAAACTGGGCAATGGAAGATGAAGTGCTCCTTAGTCTCAACATCTCAAAGATGGCACAACTAACAGATCCTATTTGATCAGTCAATCTGATGGTCAATCTCAATCTACAGTCTATGAGAGCCAACTCTGAACTAGCCCAGGGGGATCGAAAGAGCATGCATCCAATGGTGAAGTGTGTTATGGGGTCGGACAATGAATCCATCCCTCATAACCATGAAGTGCTCAACATAGAAGGCCATCTTCGGACGTAACCCCCCCTGAGGGTTTATCCAAGTGACCCATACAAACTGCCTATAGATATCCTCTCTAATGATCGTGTCCATCTCCTGTCTAGTAGGTAAGAGGTGGTCGGGTGCATTAAGGGAATATCTAAACAAAGGGAGTCAATCCATCGTAATATGAACAAATGCCAGGAGATCCAAGACCCCGACATACTAGCACCTAGAGTGAACCGAAGAACTAGCTAATGTTATAGACTATGATGAGCAGTAGGCCAAGTTTGGATATTAGCCCCGTCCCTTTGTTGCATTAGCGAAACTTTGAATGCAATGTAGGAGTGAGATGAGACCAAAAACTCTCAAGTCGAAACTACTGAGAACGAAACTTTGCGAGGACGATGGGCCAAGGGATTGTCTGCTTCATTTAACGATGCAGCGAAGGAGGATGATCTATACTCTCTCTGTTGAAGACCAGTCATACTCTAGTAATCCAGGTCCCCAAACCTCAAAACCGTATAAAATTGTCGATCGAACAAGTGTCCATGAGCGACATCTTGGACGATTTGACCTAAAAATGGTTCTAGAAACACTACCTCTCAAGAAGGCATAGGGATATCCGTAGACTTTGTTGACTCAGGGCTAAAGTGCATGATGCAGACTAAAGCGAGGTCTTATAAACAGTACCCCCTAGAGTGAACCGAAGAACTAGCTAATGTTATGGACTCTGATGAGCAGTAGGCCAAGTTTGGATATCAGTCTCGTCCCTTTGTTGTATTAGCGAAACTTTGAATGCAATGCAAGAGTGAGATGAGACCAAACACTGTCAAGTCGAAACTGCTAAGAACCAAACTTTGCAAGGAGGATGGGCTAAGGAACTGTCTGCTTGCATCTAATGATGCGGCGAAGGAGGACGATCTATACTCTCTCTGTTAAAGGCCAGTCAGACTCTAGTAATCCAGGTCCCCAAACCTCAAAACCGTATAAAATTGTCGACTGAACAAGTGTTCATGAGCGACATCTTGGACGATTTGTCCTAAAAATGGTTCTGGAAAAACTGCCTCTCAAGAAGGCACAGGGATCCCTAGCCTTTGTTGACTCGGGGCTAAAGTGCATGATGCAGACTAAAGCGAAGCCCTGTAAATAGTACCCCCAAATAAGTATACATGTTGGTGATCTCAATCTCCTCTCCTTTGAAAAAAGAAATGGTGATCAAATAGGATCTTCTTCAACCCATTGAAGATCATGATCTTGGTTTTACCCGGGTTGACCATCAACTAACAAAGGTCACAAAAGGCAACCAGGGCATCCAGTTGTCTTTGCAACCCTTCGAGGGATGAGGCTAAAAGGATCACATCATCCGAGAAAAGCAAGACAGAAATCAAGACCTTGTGGAGAAGGCACCCATCTCTGTCCTAGATGTGCTCATACAAGGACTCGAGCTCGTCAATGTAGATCTCAAACAATGTGGGGGACACCCCAATGGTAGTCCTGATAAAATTTGATACCCCATGTGTTGTGCATAGATGGCCAAGTACCAACTCATATAAGCACATGATGGTTGTCAGTAAGGTATTTGAGATATTGATGTCTCTGAGTCTCTAGAATAAAGCCTCTCTAGGGACGAAATCGAAAGCTTTTCAAAATTCCACAAGGCAGCAGTAAACTTTCGAAGAGCGATGTGCGCCTCCTCAATGATGGTCCAGATTGTAAGGATGTGATCAATGGTCTAGTGCTCAAGTCGAAATCTAGTTTGTCCTCTAGCTCTAAGTTGTCTCCTCTCAAGCTCCCCAAAGAGCTTCAAATGGAGGACCGTAGCATAGAGTTTATAAAACATGTGGCCTACCATGATTGTCCTGTAGTTGTTGGGATACATACTAGAGCCCGATTTGCATTTTTGACCTTGATCCAAACTTGCTATGCTTCTGGGTGTGAACGCAATTGGAGTGTTTTTTACCGCATCCACCCGAGGAAACAAAATAGTTTGGAACAAAAATGGTTAAATGATATGGTCTATGTTTAGTAAAACCTTAGATTGAGGCGCAATCAGTTGTTGAACAAGACCCCTGACTCAAGCACCGTAGACTTGGATGATATTGATCCTTCATCAAAGTGGGTTGTGGAAGACTCCACCAACATCATTTGACAATGAAGACGTATCTTGGATGGACTTTGACCCACCTCCATGGGCAGAGAATCTTAGCATTGTTGTTGGATAGGTACCTTTAGGCCCAGGGGAATCGAGTTGGAATCCTGTTCCAAGGTCTACTCATATTGAGGATGTGGGGAATGAGAAATCAAATGATTATGTCGCATGATTAGATTGTAGAGTCTAGACTCTAGTTATTAATGATTACAATGCTTATTTTTGGACTCTAGAGGTCATTTAGAGCCTCTTTGCTTATGTATTTCGATTTAAATATGGATTGCACTTGGTGCTATTTTGGTTATATGCACCCTTATAAGTTATTGTTGATATTTTGGTAGTTGCGGGAGGTATTTACCTCCACGTGTAACCCTGACGAGAATAGAATATTCCGGGAAGCAAGAAGAAACCCTAAAGCATTAAACTTAACCCTAGAAGACAAGTCGGCTCAAGGAAATAATTAATATTAAGTATTTAGTCTCCAGAATGAGAAGTCGGCCCAGATAGCATAGGAAACAGTATAAATACAAGTAGCCAGACCTCATTTTGCACAACACAGCTCAGAATTTCAACTGGGAAGAAGTGTGCACTGCAGAAACTGGGCAAGTGCGCAAGTCTGGGGAGCAGCTGCAACTGTCGCAATCTGTTTTCCTGGTTTAGGCTCGAACTTTCTATTGGTTATGGTTGGACTTTATGATCAGTCTTGGTTATCTTTGCTTGGTGCATTAGCCTTGGTTGGCTATTGGTTTGCTTCCGAAATCATTCTCTGTCAAGGTTAAGGTGCTCGGGGGTGGCTTCGGCCTATGGTTGGGTGACAATATTGTTATATTGTCTATGGTTAAACAAGCACATCCATTACTTTCTAACAGGTTATGGGCCCACACTATCTTCGGACAGCCTAACTGCTGGAAGATAGATTGGGAGGATTTGCTCAATTACAGTTGCAGTTGCAACCAGTCTTTGCGGCAACAACAAAACCCTAACCCTCTTGTTGAGGCACCTTGACTGAAGAGATTGACCTAATTTCTTGATAGACTAGTGCACCCTAGCCTAGCGCATCTCCTGGTGCTCTCGGCAAGCTAAGACGTCAAGTTTGAGTTTTTGGTCAAAATCAAGGGTTGACCAAGTCAAAGCAATTATGACTTACTCTATGAAGTCAGAAAACAAGTTAGAAGGGGCTTCTAAGTTCAAGCATGGAAGACAAGGATTGACCTCATCCTTGCCAAGAATAAAGTGTTGGATATCGTGAAAGGAAAGATCGTGGAATGACAGTTCGAAGAAGGAAAAGAGAAGGAACCTCAGAACATTGCAATTATGGAGAAGTTCAAAGACAGTGACATCAATGCCATGAGTATCATAGTGGACTCTATAAAAGATCACTTGATACCCTACATCTCCCATCTTGACTCATCTAAGAAGATTTACGATGCCCTAATTAACCTCTTCTCAGTCAGAAACATTGGAAAAGTAATGAGTCTGAAGAATGAGCTTCGTGACATGAAAAATGACAGCATAACATCATACTTTGTGAGAATCTCTCAGTTAAGAGATCAACTACAAGCTATTGAAGAAATCATTTCAGAGAAGGAACTGGTAAATATAGTACTCAATGGTCTTCCCAAGACATGGGATGCATTTGCCGCAAGCATGAACACAAGGAAGGAGTATCCTACATTTGAAGAACTTTGGACATGCTGTGCACAAGAAGAATTAAGGATTAGTGCGAAAGAGAAACCCCAAAAGAAATACGATGATCAAGCTTTCACTTCAAGGTTCAAGAATTTCAGGAATAAAAAGAAGTTTGGCTCAAGGAAGAAACCAAATCAAGAGAAAGATATGTCAAAAACACAATGCTTCAACTGTCGAAAATATGGTCACTACAAGAATCATTGTCCCGAGTTAAAGAAAAGGAAGGAAACACACGAAGCATCGGTTGCCGAAGAACGGGAACCCTCAAAGAAGACCAAGCGGGATAAAACAGACTTCTTCTTCTAAGACAAGGTAACAATATTCTTCACAATTCCTATACATACCATGTTTACATATTTTTTGTACATATCTTGCATGTTCAAAGAGAAACAATACCTATGGAAGAATATCAAGATAAGGATTGCTATCACGATGACTACAAGACAAGCAATACACATGAAAAGATGAAGTACATCGACAATCCTTGGTAACAATTCCTGTGGAAACTATTACAACTGCAAGATAAGCCGAAATCAGAATCAAACTTGAAGAAACCTGGAAGAAGTAAAAGCCGAAAGAAGTCAGCAATCAAAAGGAAAAGACTCGTGACACTTTGCAGAAGGCAATAAGGATACAGACGAAAGCATGGACTCTCTTAGATGGAGGGAGCCGATTATATAATTCCTAAAGAAGAGCATACATTCATGCATGAAGCAAGGATTAGGAGGGAGCTAATCCTAAATAATATGATCCATCAAGGATTATGAAATATCTATCCATGTTCCCATTGATGGCAGCAGCCATGAAAAGCAGCACGTGTTCAGTTTGACTTTAGAAGAAGTCTTCTTCGAAGAGAAGCCTTAAAGTATCCCTGGTTGTCCATCCACATCCACATCCATGATCCTATGATGAAAGGAAGAAGTTGGAATCTTCAGGGCATGAAATCTATAGAAAAACTCCATGCACCCAAGAGCTAAAGAGAAACATGAGGAAGAACATGAAGATTCCAAGAGAGAAAGAAAATCCAGAACAACCGRTCATTATATCGAGAATCACAAGACTACCAGCCTGGTCTGAACCCACTAGAAGCAATCTAGCAAAGGAAATAAAAGTTGTGATGAAGAACAGTGTATGGAAGACTTATGAATGGAAGCATTGCGAGATCCAGAACTAAAGGTTCTCCCAGATGGAGGGAGAGGACTATGATGATAGCTTGTTCCAGTAACCAGACATACCTCTACCTGAGCCATTATATCGTCTGCAGTATCCATGGGTTGGAGTTTACATCAAATGAATGTAAGGATTGTTCTCCACAATAGAATAATTGAACAAAAAAGCGTATGTAGAGCAACCTCAAGGTTTTGAGGTATACCAGAAAGAGACTCTTGTATGTAGATGGAAGAAGACAACTTGGTGCAGAGCCTCCAAATGAACAACAGAAGCGTGGTGAAAACTTTCTATAACAGAGATATTGTATCAGAATGGTTACTCGAAAGTCTAGGATGATGGATTGCTAATCCATGACAAACTCTCATGATGACAGAAGAAGTGACACTTGTATATGTTCCAGTTTGAGCCTTGCCACGATGTCATGAGCTAGCAGAAAACAAAAGTGTTGAATTCAACCATGATATATTATAATGATCAGAGCTATATGAAGCCTTCAGAGAAAACCAGTGTTCCAGAAAGACTGAAGTACATTGAGATCAAGCATTACATTCTTCATTATGAGGTCCAGAAAAGAGAAGTGGTTCTCCAATATATCTCCACAGATGAGCAGATAAGCAGATATTTTGGTAAAGCCTCTGTCCAAGAGGAAAAAGCTTGCGTACTCAAGAAACAAGCTGGAGCTCGTGGAGACGACTTCCTTATTGAAAAGGGAAGAGATGACTCCCAGGTTGGGAGGGAGCACTGATGTGTTATTGATTTATGGACAGTCATTTTTCAGTTCGAAAAATGGTCCAGGATGAGCAGTTCCTTTCCAACTCGAAAAGTCGTTTGAGATTTCTGACGGACAGGCATTTTCCAGTTCGGAAAATGGTCCAGATCGGATGGTCATTTTTGTAATGAAAATGGTTCGATAGATTGTTGATGTACCATAGACATCGATTCCCCTTGTGGCCAGTGTGGGGGAATGGTCTAGGACAGTCTTTCTTCTTGACAGTCACTCTCAGTAGTGGTCAAGAAGACTGGTCCGCCTCGCCGGGCAGTCATTCTTTCGAAGTTCACAGTTGTGAGCAGTTTCAAAGAATGGTTCGTTTTGGAGGTTGGTACAGGATAGTGATTTCCTTAGGAAATGGTCCGGACAGTCATTCCCTAGGGCAGACTCATTCTCTCCAGGTTGCACTTTGTTTAGTGCCGGAAGAATGACCCAGTTAGGTGAATGGTCCAGGTTCAGCAATCAGGGACAGGCATTCCCTAGGGCAGACTCATTCTCTCTAGGTTGCACTTTGTTTAGTGCCGGAGGAATGGCCCAGATAGGTGAATGGTCTAGGCTCAGAAATCAAGACAGTTATTCTTCTATGCTTGAGAAGAATAGTCCAGTAGCTCATGGTTGATGTTTTACCTTCTAAGGGCAGATGCTCTTCCAGATCTCACAGATGTGAGTGGAAGAATAGCCCAGAGGACTCAGTTTATATCATGACATTGTTTTTTCTGTGCAGATTGATATCAGATGATATGATTTCTATGGAGACTATATGTCTCTAGACAGTAGATGTATGCTACTGTGGTGGATGTGTTCCACTGGTTGTGACTATGTGTCACTGATTAAGTACTTGTGTGCTACTTGGTGTGGTAGTATACCACTGGATTGTAGTTATGTACTACTATGGATAGACACAGTTGTGTTCTATTGAATGACATTGTTTTGATTGCCATGTAGACTATCAGTAGTGTTGAAAATGATTATCAGCTAGATGGATGGTCAGTGTATTGATGGATAGACATTCTCCAGACAGAAAATCGTCTAGGACATTTATTCTTCTAGGACATATGCCCGGATTAGAAGAATGGTTCATGTATCACTCTTTGGAGTGAGTGACTTATTCAACATTATGTCTGATTACTCAGATGGAGTATGGTTTCGAGAGATGATGCAGTGTTGTCAAATGACACTGATAGTGATGATGGTGCTCGTGATCTAATCATGAGATAGTTTGTACGACTATGATGATGCTACCGGTTGAATGGTATGTTTGTTCTCAAGACCATTTCCTTAAATACCTCCCTAGCTAGGAGGGAGTGTTGATATTATGGTAGCTACGAGAGGTATTTACCTCCACGTGTAACCCTGACGAGAATAGAATATTCCGAGAAGCAAGAAGAAACCCTAAAGCATTAAACTTAACTCTAGCAGACAAGTCGGCTCAAGGAAATAATTAATATTAAGTATTTAGTCTCCAGAATGAGAAGTCGGCCCAGTCAACTCAGGAAACAATATAAGTACAAGTAGCCAGACCTCATTTTGCACAACACATCTCAAAATTTCAGCTGGAAAGAAGTGTGCACTGTAGAAACTGGGCAAGTGCGCAAGTCTGGGGAGCAGCTGGAGTCGACAGCTGCCGCAGTCTGTTTTCCTGGTTTAGGCTCGAACTTGACTTGGTTATGGTTGGACTTTCTGATCAGTCTTGGTTATCTTTGCTTGGTGCATTAGCCTTGGTTGGCTATTGGTTTGCTTCCGGAATCATTCTCTGTCAAGGTTAAGGTGCTCGGGGGTGGCTTCGGCCTATGGTTGGGTGACAATATTGTTATATTGTTTATGGTTAAACGAGCACATCCATTACTTTCTAACACTTATTGCTATATACATGAGAAAACTTTGCATATTTGTGTCTAATGGTTTGGATTCACATGGATGTTCATGAATATATATTTTTAATCAAAATTTGAATATTTTATGTATTTTTTGGTTGTTCGATTTTTTTTTGGTTCTGATTGGTTTCCATTTTTGGGATCCACCAATTCGACGACTAGCCCAGTTCTAATAACATTGGGGAGATCTCATGTTGTTGTTGAGATGATATGGTGGCTTCATTAGCTCTGTAATTTCACTTAACACTTGCATCTTCCTATTGTAGAGTAGAGTAAGAAGAATAAGCTCAATGTTCACAAGCAATAGATTTGATTCATACTCTCTTTGGCATTTTGGGCTCATGCCTTTATTTGTAGCGCCCCTTGCAAATAAGTAGTTAGATGAACATTCTCAAGTCTTTTGTAAATTGAAAATGAAGACATTCTATAGCATGTGGCAAAGATGTGAAGTTTTTAATCCATCCCGTCAGAGACAACCAACCCTTTGATTCACCTTGCAAGTACAAATTCAGCAGAGATTTTGGAGCGCTCTTACACCCTACAAGGGAGTGCAACCCCCGCATGGAGCCAATCTGTTACCCACTGAAAATGTCAAGGTCATTTCACATTTTCTCAACGAGCACAATAGAAGACCTTGGAGTTTACTAGCAGTTACAGGTTGTGGGAGAGATTTGGAGGCCATCCACCTTGTTCTATCTTTCCCAAGCACTTTTTATCATCTAGGGAAGAACAAGGGTGTAGAGGGACTATGGTGGGCTTGATGGAAGCTTTGCTAGAGGCACATCTAACCATGAGGTTCTACTTGGGCACACTTGATACACATTTGAGGCAAGGTTACATGGCTCATTACCTTTTTGTTGCATCATTGATGGAGAGCCTTGATCCTAGGTTGAAGTCATGGCCCTGAACCGCATTAATGGTTGATATGAGCACGAAGGGGGCATTAGAATATGAATGCCCTACCACAGTAGGAGCCCAAAGTATGACATGTGGTAAGAAAAGGGGTTAACAAGTAAAGGAGAAACAACCTACTTGGGAGGGTGCCACATGGGACTAATTTGCAATGGAGCTTGGTCAAAGGCCCACTTGAGGTTGAACGTCCTCTCCAAGGAGGTGGCTAGGGCATGTTGAAGACAAGTGTCAAGAGGAAACCCTAACAAAGGAGCTTCCACACATTCGGAAGCATCTTTCACCTTTTTGGGTATTTAAGGGAAAGCATACATTATTCAAGGCATTTTCTACATCTTTGGAGGCAAACTCTTTGTATGAGAAGGTGTCGCGTGACATTGTTGGCATGATCAAATCCTCAAACGAGAGGTATTTGCATATGACGATGACAAGTGGCATTATGGACCCATTCAACACACTCAAAGGCAAAAGGAGCAAAATGTCTCACATTGGAGCATGACATATAGCAAGGACATAGGACAAAGGAGGAACACCCTTGCTTAGGATGTTGCCATGTAGCGGTAGAAGCATTTGTGTGGTCAAAGGGAGTCTCTTGAAGAGGAGCGCTCCACTCCAAAGGTGAAAAGAATTGTATTTCAACTTGCTTGACCATGAATCCACCCCTTAAAGAGGGACATCCTCCTTAAGGGGGCATTCAAAGCATGTTAAAGGGGTTTTATGAAGCATTTCACATAGTTTGAGGCATGATTCACATATTTAGAGGAGCTACTTCAAGAAAGAAGTGGACACGTGCCATTTTGTAACTAAATCAAACCCTAAAAAACACCCTAAGAGGAGCACCCTAATTCTAGAGTTTTTAGCTCATTCTTAATATTCTTTTATTGATTAGGGTTTGGTGTGAAAAGTATAAATAGATGAGAGATTCATTTGCTAAAGACAGGGTTGGAAGATTGGGAGTTCCCCTCTGTAATGTTCCCAAACAAATTTGCTTGGAACATTGAGGTTTTTATGTGTTTTCTGGTTGCGGTGTTTCGTCAAACACTTTGAAGATTTGTCCTCTTGAGTTCCGCTAGGGTTTAATGTTATGGTTTGATTGTGTGTTTGCAGCAAAGTAAAGGATGTAGATATAGCAATGGCATATAATCAACAAGTTGCAATCCAAGTAACACAAGAAATAGGCACAAATACCTCAGATCCAGATTTATTTATAATAATAGTTTACCTCATACAGAATGGAGCAGATCTGGAATACATATAATAGAATAGAGTGTGTAGTTGATGATGACTCCAAGATACAAGATAGAGATGAAGATCTAGGCTTCCAAAAGCCTCTCCAAGTTGAATACTAAGTAACAATGGAGTCCAATTGTTACCCTCTGCTGTAGGTGATCCCCTCTCTCACAATGCGCACTTCCTGGCTGGAATAGACCAAGGAAAGTACAGCCTCCTCTCTGATGGCCTCAAACCTCTGCAAAACTCTGTGAGAAGATAGATCAGATGATGGCAAGAAGATATGAGTAGTCTTTGAGCGGTAGCTCAACTGGAAGACCTCTAAACAACAATGCCTCTAAGAACAAATGCGCCCTAACTAGCTGAAGCAAGCCAATAATTCGTCCTCCAAGAATATGGCCTCTAAGTCACTGAAACCAACTGCCAAAAGGTAGATTGGGAATTAGGAAACCCCTATGCCAAAGCTCTAGGCTATCGGGAAAGGTATTCCCCTCCAAAACACAAGATCCCCAATGGATAGTGCGCCCTCCTCAAGAGAAAACTCGTCCTCTTGAATAGTAGAGTGAGTTGGCTGAAGAAACCACTCAATCACTAAAGCAAAAAGGTGCCCTAGTGATAGCTAGCACCTCGGAAGTGAGATCTCTCTCAGATCCAGTGTCTACAACCTTCCATGAACTCCTCTCTCAAGAACAGTGCGCCCTAGCTCTGCAGGAACACTCCAAAACTACGCCTTGCTTCCTCCACTGCTCATGTAATTGAATAGTAATTGATGTAGAATGGTGAGGGAAGAATCTTTCACCTCCTTGGCCAAGCTTGGATCAGGAAAGGTGGGATCTTTCACCACCGAGCTGATCTCTAGGGTTTGTTTAGTCAAAACCCCCAAGTATCATGGGCTTGTTATCCCCGATATCTAGGGATAACTAGGAGATCATGTCTCGAGGCCCACAGGTCCTAGACATGAAGTACCGAGAGTAGGATTGACCTGAGCATGGCCCTGGAGGGCCCATCCTTCTTCATCTTCGCCAGATTTGTCCTGTCAGCAGCAGCAGCTTCCATCACCATCGGTTTGGACTTGCATCGGAGAGGACTCTTGCTCCATGAGGTAATTGGTCCAAGGTATCATGGTATGTGTCATATTTGATCGTTATAACCCTCTTATATATG
>ML779393.1:564209-581102 GCA_009831015.1 Picea engelmannii
AAGAGTTTGTTGAGAAGCTGGGAGCGATTATTGTAAAACTTCACAGGAAAAGGGCCGAATGCAAAAGCCAGATGGAAAAACAATCTGTCCCATAGGCTATTTTTAGCCTCGTGGACGTTAAAAATACTTTCATTTCATTTCATTTCTTGCATGGTGGGTGGTCGAATTAATTGTGTTTCGGGTAGGTATATTATCGTCAGTGGGCATTACGCATGTAAAGATTGTTGGTACATGTTTGCAGGTGGGAGAGTTAAAGCGCCATTGATAGCATGCCTCATTGTTGGGAGAGTTAAAGCGCCATTGATAGCATGCCCTCATTGTTTGTTGACGTTTCATCCCTGCCAACTAGACTGAATAGGAAACCACAAGGAAGTTTCCAATGAAGACTTGTAATACGAGGCAAATAAATGACCTAGGGTGGTTCTTGTAAGTGTTAATAAATGAAAGCAGGGGGAAGTTTTCAATGAAGACTTGTAAAACTAGGTAAATGATTGTGGGTGGTTATTGCAAGTGAATGTTTATTCACATATCTTTAATTAATCTATTTAATAAGTAATAAAATGGTAATAGCTTTGGTTTCATAATCTATGTATTTAATAAGTAATAAATGGATAATAGCTTTGGTTTCTTCGACTATGTATTTAATAAATAATAAATCGATAATAACTTTGGTTTCCTTCTCTATTAAGTGATTTAGGTTACATTTTATGGATTCCATTTTGTGATAACTATTACATTTAAGATAGATGTCTAGAGGCTTACTTCTCAAATGTCAATCCGCTTAAAAATAAGAATTTGTCCTTCACTTGACACTCGAAGCTTGTAGGCGGTAGCATTATATCTTAAAGGACAACAACAATCAAACTTATTACTTTTACTTTTCTACTTCACTTCTTGTATCACGTTTAAACAACATTTGATGTTTTTTTCTTCTTTTATCAAAAAATGTATAGAAAAATTATTTGGAATTGAAAGATCGGATCAACAAAGCTATGGAGATGCGCAGTGTTCCAACAGACAAACAAAAAGAATACAAGGGATTCAAGGACTGGAAGCACTAGGCGAGATCGTCCAAGTATAATTCAGGACATCAATATTATCGGGTCTTTTGAATCATATCTAATTATATTGTGTTAAACATATCTAGTTTAGAACACGTCTTACACCATATTCAAAATCTACTTATATTTGTTGATTGTGTCTTCTTTTCTAGGAATATTTTGATTGTAAGTGGAGATTTTACAAGAGAAGGGAGAGGACGGGGACATTCAAAGAAAATATATGCTCGGTCTTATATATGTCTTATTATCCCATAGCCTAGGGATAACTAAGGAGATCATGTCTCAAGGCCCACAGGTCCTAGACATGGAGTATTGAGAGCCAGACGACTTAAGCATGGCCCCTGAGTGCCCCTCTTTTCTTCAGTTCAATCCACGTATCACTAGCAGCAGTATCCATCACACCAGCCTAGTCCTGAAGTAGCAGTGAGTCTTGCTCCATGAGGTAATGAGTCTGGGTATCATGGTTTGTATCGCTTTGATTTTTAAAACATTTAAACATGTTGCATTGAATATTTTTGGATTTCATAACATTTGCTTGACTTTATGCTCTTTGTCTTGTCCAAACTTGGGAAGGTCACATGGTGCCTTAGTAAGTTGGTTTCCTTTTATGATAGATTGTTACCTAGTGAATCTTTGAAGAGTCATAGCTCGTTCCCTCCATACTTACCAATTTCCATCTTTATCCCCTCCATCTATCCACATTTATGGGCATTGGGGAAGGCTCCACTTGGAAAGGGTTGTACCTTACCTCATGGGAAGAAGGGGCTAAAGGCCCAGGGGGCAATGTAGCTGGCAAAAGTTAAGAGCCGAATTTAAACTTTAGAGATGCTTCGCCCATACATCCCCTAGAAAGCACTAAAACGCTTCTCAACAAGAAAAGGGAATCCACGTATGAATAAAACACTCAAGGCATTTGCTGGTGGATAGGAGGTCTCATCATGAGTCAGCCTATCATGACCATGAACATGAAGCGGTATAACACTACCACCCAACTGGTCACCAAGCCAGGGTAGTGGCTATTGGTTGCATGGCCAAGAGAAAAGGGGTCTCATCATGAGCCAACCTTCTCATTTTTGTGAAATGTTTGTGGGTGACACTGCCACTAGCTGGTTACCAAGCCAAGGTGGTGACCATCAACTCTTTCCTTACAACATGAAGAAATAAAGCTAAAAGAAGAAAGCACATATAAAAATGGCAATCAGTGGGCTTGGAAACATTTGCATCCATGACAAGGTGCAGCTCACCCTCAACAAAGGCACCCATAGATGAGTGTTACATTTCCTTGCTATCACATGCACCCCATGCCCAAAGTTTTTTTCCCTCACCACCTCATGTGTTTGCATGATTTGGATCAATCTCCACTCGGGAAATGACCTTGACTTAAGGGAGACTGGCCCAATAGGACACCCTGAGACCATTCCAAACCCTAGACTTGTCAAGTTGCATAACATTTTGATCATTTGTTTGGGTTTAGGGGGGTTTAATGCACGTGTTTGGGCGTTTTAATTATTAGATGTGATTTATGTATTATGATGCATGTGACTTATGGACCCCTGAAGGGCGTACTTGTTATCTTTGCAGGACCTTGCCTAGTGAACAGATACATGGAGAGATGACTAGCTCGGACCTTCATGAGGGCTCAAAGCCCATTGATGGATGTTGCAACCCCATCCAAGGGGCAGGATGAAGATGAAGGGGTTCTACCAAGAAGAAGAAGGATGTTGCCTTTGGAGGCACTTTGGTGGACCTAGACCCAGGGGGGTTGTGCCTTTCCCTCCTGAACATTGGCCTTTGGAGGCCTTGGACGTCACCCATGCAGCCCTGGACGTTTCTACATGTAGTGGTTGTCACCTTGGGGGTAATCCTAAGGTTATTAGCACTCGTGGGCAGAATTTTGGCCTTTGGAGGCCCAACGTTTCACTCCCTGAGCCCAACATTCCATGACAGAGGTCCAACGTCACCCTAGAAGGGCATGATGTCACTCCTAGGAGGGTCTTTACATGCAAATTTATTTTATTTTGTCCAGAATTTAATTTTGTAAGAAATTGGCTAGGTCGACCTATCTTTTTGACCTAAAACTTAATTAAAGCTCATAATTTTGTATAAATACGACAAAAGTACATTCATTTTTATCATAACTCTCACTTGGGAGAGTGGAGGTCTAAAATTTTCACCCTACTAAGGGTTACTGGCTGAAATAAGGAGGGTGCTACTCTTTTAAGGCTTGTTTTTTGTATTTGGACAAAATTTTATGAAGTTTTATGGCAATCTTGCATGGTTTTACATGATTATTCTTTGTGCAAGTAAGTAGATTTTTACTTTTTCATTGTAAATGGTTATGGTAATGGTTTGTTTGCTCATACAAGATTATGAAATTGCATGTTTTAATTAATGCTTGAAGTAGGAAACTTAAAGTGTTAACTTTCTTGCTTTTCATTTGCTTAGCTTTATTGAGTTGATCTAGTAACTAGTGAACCCCTAGGGCCCTAAAGTGCTAGCTCTCCAGAGGTGTATACTTAGTTATTGTGCAAAGTACTTTTCATCCATAAAAATCCAAGATGAAGGAGGTGTTAGGGCCTAGAAGTGCCTACACCCTAGCTTCCTCGCTTCTTAGAGGTCAAAACCTAGGAGGACTTAAGGTGTTACTTGATCCAGATTATTTTGAGAACAACATGAAGGCAGAAATATAACTGAGATATAACAATGAAATACACAAAAATATAGAAGAGAATGCAGAAATACAGTGAAACCCAACTTATATTACTAAATAAGATAGAAAAACATTGTAGAACACAAACTGGAAAAATGGGGTAGCTTATCTCTAAAAAGAAAGAGATGTTGGTTGCACTTCATTCACAAGAATCTTTACATCACACTCCATTGCATGCTTAAAGGGCCTCCTTCACCTCACTTAAATTAGACTAAGTTTATAAAATGCCATAGGCATGTAAAATACTAGGACTTTCCAGGCGGTCACCCATCCCAGTATTACTCTAGCTTGAGAGCGCTTAACTGCGAAGTTCTAATGGGATCTGATACATTAATACTATGTTGTAGGCATGTACATAAGACCATTACATGATGTCTGTAATTAACAAATGAAGATGGCATTACATTCCATTCCCTATCAAAAGGGTGAATGTCATGGTTTATCAAAACCATAGGCTCAAAATGGTGATCCAGTGGAAAAGGTGGATGGCCACCGAGATCCATCTGGATCATTACTCCTAGGTCTTTTTCCCTCTTGGATTATGTGTAAAATCACTTATTAGCAGCCTTGAAGGAATCTGCCTACTTTACTCCACTACCCTTAGAAAGGCACTAGTCAAACCTCACTCATTGACAAGTATCATCAAACTTCAAACTCAAATTTTCTGCTTGATACCCTACTAACCTAAACTAACTTGCTAACCTAGTCTAGAGATACTAATAATTGATTTGTTGTTGTCATAATCATTGCTACAGACATCATTTGCAGCTTATATCATCCTATTAACCATCTTAAAACAACCCATAAATTATATGAAGCAAGTTACTATCAATAAATGCCAAAGTGTGTGATCAATTGCCTCTTTAAAATACATTTATGAAGGTTGTTGTTGTTATCATTACTTCTATTTTATTGTTGTTACCGTCTTCTTAGACATCTTTTAAAAGTTATTGGTTGATCGATACATATCTAGATCTTGCATGAGACAAAGTGTTATCATTTGATACCTTAAGTATCTTGTTATATTGTCTATTCAATTGCATTTTCTGGATGTTATTACAGCTGTCACATTTTCCTTTTGTTGTTGTTACAGCCATCCTGTAGCAACTTATTCTAAGTTTATCTACAATCCTAACAAATTCAGAATATGCATATGACATAGCATTATCATCTAGGTGTTCAAGTATTTCATTACATTATCATTTAAAGCATTTTATGAAGAAAGTAATGCAGTTGTCATTGTTGTATCTTATGTTGTTGTACATGTCTTAAATGTTGTACATACTTATTGGCTAGCACTATTTCTTATAAGTTCATTGTCTTGCTAAAGCATTAATATCATTTATTGCTTGTAAATTGCCATAACGTTTGTTGGTGTCTTGGTAAAGGGCAGGTTCATTCTTTTAATCCCTTGCTTCACCTTTCAAGACATAAATTTATTTGAGTGACCTAGAGAGGGGTGGTTTACTTGTTATTTCTCTCCCTTCATCAATCCACTAGGTCTAGGGACGTTTCCCTTGGAGTAGAGTCATATTTCCTCCTAAATAGAAAGAGGTACCCTATTGAGGTGACAGTGACAGGATTTACCTCCATGTTACTCCAATCTCAGCCTACTTGCCTTTAGGATTTGGGCAAGTACGGATTGTGCGATAACATGTCTCACCTGAGAAGTGACTTGGAATTCTGCACCATTGCAAGGTCGGTGCTCTTAATGTTCTAGTAATATTTTTCATGTAGCAAGCAATGATTAAACTCAACAAGTTTAGAAATATAGTCTAGTTCAGATAAACAAAGATTACATGATATAATTTGTAATTTTGTTCAAATAGGAACTACTTTTCATAAAATACGAATTTGTGTTTCACAACGAATTGCAAAACATTTGTAAATCCATTGTCTGCCATTAACTTTAGAATAGAAAGCATCCATGCTTTAAACAGACAACCCTTAACACAAATACTAGAGAAAGAATGTTATGCCTTTTCTATTTCACTAATAATGTACACGGGTAATGTATAAAAAACAAATATTATGTTAACAACCATTATCTTTGGAAATTTTAGCTATTTAACCCAAAAATATCCAAAGAAACCCATCTAAGACCTTAATATTTATGCAAACAATATTACGAAACACAATTACTAAACACAGTAAGATTCTAAAGCAATTACTTTTAACACCATTAAAACATCATTAAACAGGTTATAAACCACTACACACTTTCTTACTCCAAAATTGGCTACATTATTGTCCCATGTCGAGATTAGAAAATCTAGTAAAGATTAAGTTTGAACATAGTAGAAAGGAGTTTCAACATACCAGAAAGGAGTCATGAGTTACAAAGGGATTATTCTTTGCTTGAGTGTAGGTTTATGTAATTTGATTCAACAAATTTCAAGGAAAAAAGCTGAAAATTGTGCACGTTTGATAACATAGATTGGAAGTATTCCGCTTCAGACAACAATAGATTAATTGCTCATAAATGAGCGAAAAAACAATGTCTCTTTGAGCTCTGTTCATCTTGCCTTCTTGAAATAAAAACATGAGCTTATTAGTGCCATCGTTTCAATAAATATCTCAGCAAATTGCAATTTCTGCCAGACTAGCCCAAAAAACTGTGCAATAATCTTACCCTAATCAAGAATCATATTTGCCCCAAAGATTAACCAAATATTGCAGACTTAATTAGCATTAACTTGCACAATCCTCACAAACGTAATTATAGAAACATAAGAATACCAAAATAAAGTTATAATATAGAAAACTTGATTTAATTCTAGAAATATCTATATTTTAAACCTAACCAAAGCCAAACAAAACATGTTCAGAGTAAAGAGATAATATTTCAGGGGTTAATAAAGGAAATTGTCTCATATTTAGCACGATCCACGCAAGAACTTATTAGATTTATAGTGTCGAAAAATGCATTCAATGCATTCGTCAGAGACCATCCTATGGTGCTCTCTATTAATCACAAAACTAGACAAACTTCTAAAGTTCAAAGGGGCTTTTTCATGGGAACACGTGGTAGCCAGGTGGTTATTATTGTTGTTGGAAGGCAGTGCAATGTAAAGAAACCTGGGTACGTTTTATTGTTGTTGGAAGGCAGTGCGATGTAAAGAAACCTAGCAACGTTTTAGTTCATGGCGATTATTAAAAGAAAATATTTATAATTTATTCTTGATGCATTCCAATGATTTATTTACATTCATAGTCATGTGGATCTGTCTCTTCCCGTGACTCCTCAAAAACTTCAATGCCATGTGTAATAAGAGTGTGATAGTTAAATATATCACTCGACATACTTTGCTTAGAGCATTAATACTTTGTGGAAATTAAATCATCCAAATTTTGACAGATGAGGATAGGAAATTGTTGTAATGTATCACCTTGGTGAATTCAGTTGCAAGCATCGAAATGAAAAATGGTAGACAATAGGAAGAAATTTAAGGATTCAGAGAGAAAATTATGACAATATTATGTTGGAGTGGATTAAAAAACTTGTTATTGAACCAAGGCTAGTGTATTGAATTCAAAATTTAACGTTTATATCCGGTTGGTCTCAATCATAAAACTTAAAGTGATCTTTTCCAAACTATAAAAGTTAAGAATGTAGATTGGCTTATCAATTTAAACTTATTCAATGACTTGGGTGCAAATGTAAACTTACAATTAATACCAATTGGCTTATCAATTTACACTTATCCAATGACTTAGATGCAAATGTAAACTAATAATTAATGCCAGATAATTCATTGTGTAATTAATTTTACAAATCTTGTTATAGCTAACGTTGGAAACACATATAATCATTACTTAGGGATAGCTCAGGAAGTACCTGTAGTTCCTTACCACAACTTCAACCACGGTATGTCATAATTCAAGGATCTTGTTTTGGGCTTATTATTGTTGGATCTCCCTAGATGTGATCCCATATATGTGTGTGTGTGGGGTGTGTGTGTGAACAATGGTATAATACGTTCAAATTGTAGTAGTTAGATGCAAAAATCCTTTGTTTCTGTAGAAAACTCCATCATGCAAAACAAATGCAAATTTTATTGATTGCAGAGTGATTCGAAGAAGTAAACTCAAGCAATACTTCGAATTACTTCACATACATAAAAGATATATACACAAAATTTGGGTTGGATAGCGCAACCTTGAAATGCACAATCCACCCAAACAATTTCAATTTGTAATAGACGACCAGACATATAATCAAAACCAATTTGTGAAATAAGCTAGCCATGTAATCGAATTACTAGTATTCCAGTAATTTTATTTTATTTTAATAAAACAAAATTAAAACTAAGCCATTAAACAAATTACTCTTTAAATGATAAAAATGTTATAAAACAAATTAACTTACAAGAATTATCGTAGTAACTTGAAACTTGATTTGTTGAATTTGAAAATCGGTGGTTATGGTGTTTTGTGAAACACTGGATTGTGACAAATAACTAAAATTTCAAATGGAGCTATATAAGATCTCCACGTCTCTAGACATTCAACCTTTGAAAAGTGTTGGACGCTATATCCACGTCATTAGAAATTAAACTATGTATAATTGTAAATTGTTAGGAATGTAGAATTGTATCATCTATTTTTTTAATGCTCTATTAGAGTTTACATTTGAATTATTTTGACAAATCTTTTATTTTTAATATGAGTTGGCGCTTTGAAGATTTTATAATGCGTAATTGAAGTAAGCATCTAAAGTTTTAATTATTTAATAGATTTATTTGTGTGGGTATGTTGAGATAGATGAAGCATTCATATTGATACATCCAATGCTTCGATGCCTTATTTGAATCCATAAAAAAAATCTGAGTTGTTGAACAACATAGAAGGTTTTTTACGTTTTAATAGCTTATATTAAGATGTCTTATTAATTATTTTTTTTGCATATGGGTAATATTTCACATTATTGAATCAAATCAAATCTAACAGTTTCATGAGCAAATAAACTTATTTCAATATATATATATATATATATGAAACGGTTAGATTCGATTTGATTCAACAATGTGAAATATTACCCATATTGTTAATGTTTGTCAATTGGGTTTAGTTTGTGGTTGGAAGGAATGATAGTTATCCTCTCCACCTAGGTTCATTTCCAACAAGCTCATATCCAGTATATTGTTGTAATATATTTTAACTATGTTATTGACCAACCCATGTGCCCTAAAAATTCTAAAGTTTACACTAGATAACCTGGAAAAAAAACTATCTTAATATTTTTAAATGTTTTTTGAACCTATGTTTTTTTTTTAAAGATACATTATAACATAACAATCTATATCTATAAAAAGGTGGCAAACCCTTTAAATTATATTTGCATTTACATTGGTTACGTTATTATTTTTATCATGTTACTGAGATTAATTGGGAGCGTTGTGTATGATTTAAACCACGACATCTGTAATAATTGGTTTGTGTTTGCGGTTTATAAGAGAGTACATCTTCATTTTTGTGAGAGATCTATAAGTAGGTACAAAGTTTTCATAGTCGAAGTTGAGTTGAGTTGTTGTACACTTATTACAAGTAGTTTTATCTTTTACTTTGAAAGGAAAATGGTGGTTTCAAAGCATTAACAATATTCACCAAATGCCTAATATCCATATCTAGTAATTAGTCGAGGCTATTAACAAAAAGATTATGTAGTATCGAAAATTGATTAGATTTAAATCCATATATAAACACTGGATATTAAAACCCAGTTGCAATTTAACTTCATAATAAGAAGGAATTTACATTGATTGTACTATTTAATTGCTCTTTTAAAAATGGTTGTTTATTAATTGAAATAATTAATGAGAGGTTTTTGAAAAATAGCTTTAAAATTGCACGAATGTTAAGGATATGCAAACATCAAACAAATTTGTCAAAGGTAGAAATCTTTGATGTTTCTCCAAGGTTTTGTATAGAAATTCATTATATCAAGATTCTAAGACCACAAGTCTATCTGATACCTGAGGTTTACCTAAAAACTGGACGATGTTAGTAAATAAAGAATGTCATTGATATAGGTTTACCTTAAAGTTGGACGACGTCAGTTAAGAAAGAATGTAGTTGATCTACTTTTAGAGAAAAAAATGATTCGTCTTAAAATGTTATTGATCTACTTTCTGAGAATTTTTTATTAATCCTTTGAAAGAATATTACTGATCAACTTTTAGAGATGTAACATACCCATCCACCTAGGCTGGGTCACGCCACGCAAAAATCTCTCTTTTACAACTATGATACCATAGTGTAACGTACCTCGCCTACAACTAAGCAACATTGCATGCATAATACACATAAAAACAAAACCTCTGCAAACTAAAGCAATTATTTTACTGTTAGTCGATTTCCTGTAGCTTACAACTACAAATTTAAAACAAATTTAGCTATTGTCTATAACCATAAAATAGATGCATCTAAAGCATGTTAATAATCAACATGAAATGCGGCTAAACCACTTATTACAACAACATATAAGTCATTCTCATTTACGCAAAGTTCATGCACAACAATAACACATGTAAATAACTCAGTACAAAATAAAACAATTATCTTTAAACAAGAATCGTGCAACCAATTGCTTGGGACGAATGTGCCAACAAACCATAGACAAATTCTTCCAAATCTCAACAGCCAGTCATTCCGGAGCTGAGGCTAGTAATCCACAAAAGAGGGTGGTCTCTCACAGTCCACTCGCAACTCATAAAACTCATTATCCAACTGATATTCTTCTACAACTATCCCATTTTTTCCACCAACTCTCTTCCTCCTGACCTACCCAACCCAAGGAATGCACCATTCGTTTATCAGGGATAACCCAATGAATGTGCCATATGTTTATTAGGGTTAACCCAAGGAATGTGCCATTCATTTATGAGGGTCTCTCTCACACTTGTAGCTAGGAATCTCTTAGTTTGGAACTCAAGGGAACTTGTTGCTAGCAAAACTACCAACAAACCAACAACAAACACTTGTTGTTACAATGCAACTCACTCTGGAGTTCACTCTTCGGGCCTAACAAACTAGCTCTTCAATATTCAGCTCCCAAAAGCTCCAAATACATTCCAATTTCCTCTGCAATCAGCTCTCCATGGCTACACCCTCTTCAAGCTCTCTTTCTTGCTCTCTTGCACAAAAACTTCTTGTCCCAGACCGTTGTCCCAACCCATCTGAATTTCCTCTCTTGTGGCTTCCCTTTCTTGACTCACACTCTTCCCTAAGTTGATTGTACTCAACCCCCATGTGCCCAACAACTGTGGGATGTAAGCCCAAACACCCACCCTCTTACATGTATTCAATGATTGGATTTGTGGACACTCAATCAGAAAGTGGAAGGTTCATATACAATAGGCAAGTTTAGGAAAAATGGGTTAAATTGATATACATGGGTAATTCCCCCTTTGACCCCTCTTGGCCATTATCCTAGACACTTCCCTCTCTTATGGATTAATTCAGCCCCCATGTCTTGTCCATGTCCCCTTAGCAGCTGACATCATGTTTTATTATTAAAACATAGAAATACAATTTGCATATTACATCATTTGGTCGCAGCCACATATTATATCCACATAAGCATTAATTAAACTGGGGATTATAATGGGTATGTTACGTTCCCCCTCCCCTACAATTTGTGCATCGTCCTCAATGCAAATTTGCATCACAATACCTATAAATGAAAATTTTGCAATTTAACAACTCCAACAACAGTTCCAACCATCAATCTCATGTTCCTCTAAACTCGTTGACCCAAGGAATCCACCATTCATTTATCAGGTTTAACCCATCGGATGTACCATCCGTTTATCAAGGCTAACCCAAGGAATGAGCCATTCATTTATCAGGGTCCCCATCGCAATTGGCTAGGACCCTGACATGTGGTTCCAGAACTCTAGCTTTCCAAAATGGAGTCTTGCATTCTTCCTTCCTCAAAAATGACAAAAATTTGCAGGTTCTTTCCCCACATGTTTTCTTCATGCTCCCATGTAGCATATTCAGGACCGTAGCAGGTCCATTGAACCTTTACCAACCCTATGGCTTTGTTCCTGAGCACTTTGACTTTCCGGTCCAGGATGTGTACTGGTTCCACCAGAAAATCCCCTTTGCGGTCCACCTGGATCACATTCCAATCAAGTATGTGGTTAGGATCATGTACATACTTCTTTAATAATGATACATGAAATACATTATGCACTCTCGTGGATGCAGGGAATGCTAGCATGTATGCAATTGGCCCTGTCTTTTCTAATATTTCAAAAGGTCCATAATACCTCGCTACCAAATTCGGGCAACTTTCTAATCTTAGCTAACTTATCTTTGCCTTCACTTTCAAAAACACATGTTCGCCTACTTTAAAATCTATGAAAACTCTATTCTTGTCTACATAACTTTTTCTGCCTATCCTGGGCAACATTTAAATTTTGCTTTATTATTGTCATTTGCTCCTCCATTTCCTTCAACATATTTGTCCCAACAACTGCTCTGTCTACTGGATTATCTCAACTCATCGGAGTGTTACATTTTCTGCCATACAATACTTCAAATGGACTCATTTTCAATGAGGCCTGATACCCATTGTTGTGATCAAATTCAACTAAATGAATATAATCTTCCCACTTTGATGGTTGATCCATCACATACATTCTAAGCATGTCAAAAGTATCCTACTGGTCCTTTCTATTTTCCCATATGACTATGGATGATAGGTTGTACTAAGATTCAAATTTGTTCCAAATCCCTTGAACAAACCCTTCCAAGAATTGGATGTGAACTTTGGATCTCTATTTGAAACTATTTTCGTAGGTACTCCATGTAGTGTAGTAACTTCTTTCACGTAGATATTTGCAATATTTGTTGCCTTGTGTGTAGTCTTTACTTGAATAAAATGTGTTGCTTTAGTCAATTTATCCACCACCACCATGATGGAATCATGTTGCTTCATTGTTCTGGGAAGCTTAGTAATAAAATCGATTGTGACAACTTCCCACTTCCACTCTAGAATGGGCAATGGTTGTAGCATACCTGCTAGATGTCTATGCTCGATCTTCACCTTTTGTCATTCTAGACATCTGGCTATGTAATTACCCATTTCTTTCTTCATTCATGGCCAAAACTATTGGCTTCTCACAACTGCAATTGTCTTATGATATCTTGGGTGCCTGGCATATGGAACATTATGCATTTCCTTTATCACTGCATTTTTCAGCTCATTGGAATTCGGCAAATACACTTTTCCCTTGTACATGAGAATTCCATATTCTTTCAGCTCATAAAAATTAAATTTCTGCTGAAAATTACCTTACTGTAATGTTTCTTTTATTTTCACATATTGTTGATCCGAATTCGTTGCTGCAATAATTTGATCATTCAAATTTGTCCTTTACATGTTGATGGTTTCCACATGCACTTCATGAGATCTCCTACTGAGTGCATCAACTACTTGATTTTCTTTTCCTTTTATATGCTTAATTTTGAAGTCATATTCACTCAGAAATTCCAGCTGTCTAGTTTGTCTAGCATTTAGTGTTGGTTGTCCAAACAAATGTTTCATACCACAGCGGTCTATTCTTAGTTCCAATTTCTTACCGATAAAGTAATGCCTCCACATTTTTAATGCATTTACCATCGCTGCTAACTCCAAGTCATGTGTAGAATAATTCCTCTCATTTTATGGACTCAAAGCATACCACATGGTCCCTTTGACTGAGAACTCCATCGAGTCTTTCGTTGCATGTATCAGTGCATAGAAAAAAAATCTTCATTTGGATCTGCAATCTTCAATATTGGTGCACTTGCAATTATTTCCTTCAACTGTTGAAAACTCTCTTCACACTTGGAAGTCCATTCAAATTTCACTCCGTTCTTTTTCAAAGAAGTGATTGGACTTGCAATTCTTGAGAACCCTTTTATGAATATTCGGTAATAACCGGCAAGACCCAAGAATGATCTAACCTCTGTCACATTCTTTAGCATTGGCCATCCTCTAATTGCCTCTATCTTCTTAGGATCAACTTATATCCCTACTGTTGAAATTATATGCCCCAAGTGTTGAATCTTCTTTTGGTTAAAGATGCACTTACTTAGCTTAGCATACAATTTATCCTCTCTTAAAACTTGCAACACCATTCTTAAATGATGCTCATGTTCCTTGTAACATACCCACTACCAAAAATCAAACTTTTTCGTTGATTTCTCAACAATGAGAATCCCCGAAGCTCGCAGCAGCAAAATGCCAAACCCGATCCATAGGTCTTTAATTCCCTATCACGGCCTCTTCTTCACGCGCCTGTGACATTTCCCCGATGATAATTTCGGGTCTCGAGGTTTCGTGATTCATGATGACAAGAGTTCATGTCCTCTCAAACTCCCGATCTCCGATTTGCAGATGCACCCCTTTACGCGCTAGCCCTCCTTGCTAAACTCCTGGCCCATATGACCACTATTTCACAAGACCGCAGCCTTATCTCCTTTCGGGGTTTTGGGCTTCCAAAATCCGATGCGTTCTAACTTCGGCTAGCCCTTCGGGCTAGACCTTTGGTCCACGTGACCTTCCCTCTATGACCACAACCACACTTCTTATCGGGGTTTCGGGCTTTTCAATGCCGAGATGCATTTGTTCTCGGGACTGTCGATCTCTCGAATCCTGATTGTCCGCTATGCTGACAGTTGGCCCCCACGATGGAGCTTTCCCTTCCTTGTCGAAATTTCGGACTTCGCGATTCCGAATTGCAAGGACTTCTTGTCCACGGGTTTCCTGATTCCCCGACTCCCGAAATGCCGATGGACTACTTTATTTTCGGGAAACCTCCCGAATGCTCTGATCTCCTCCACGCGTCCTCCTCAAGATGGACGGTCCTGATCGTCTCTCGCGATTTCGCAACTTTTGATGCTCCGAAAGTCTTGTCCTCAAGACTCGCGAAATACCGAACCCCGATGCACCTATTGACTTTTCTATTCGGACTTCCCCGATGGTTTGGATCTCCGCCACGTGTTCCGGCTGATAGACGACCCTGATCCAATCTCGTAATTTCAGAGTTTTTGATACCCCGATGACAGAAATTCTCTGTCAACTCAAAACCTCGGTAGCCGATATACCGACGGGCTCTCGATTTCCCCAACGTGTCTGCACAAACGGACGGTCCAAATCATTTCGTTGTTTTGGGGCTTGAAATGCCCCGACGTTCTCAACCTCGAGAACTCCGATATCTCGAGTACCGATATCCCTATGTGTCAACCTTCTCGTCGGGATTTTACCTCTACTATTCACGAAGGTTTAACCCTCATGCATCTCTTAACAGATCCAACGGCTGTCGGGTTTTTCTAGCTACGATCTAACGGCTCAGATATGTCCCACCTCGCGCATTCTTCCACTACTTCGTGGATGTGGAAAGATCAACGGTCCAAATGTTCTCATGGNGGTATTCACGAAGATAGAGAGAAAAAGGGGCAAGGTATGTAACGCCCTTGTTACTTTCGTCAATCTAACGGTCGTGAATGACCATGGGTCTTCCGACAGGATCTCATCCGTCGATTCGTTACTTATCCCTATGCTGCTACTTCAGAATTTTAAGAGGGTCATTCCTCCTTGTACAGGGTTATTAAGACTTGCACATTCAAGTCCTTTTTCCAGGTTCTTGGTAAACCTTTCCAAGGAGGGAATCTCTGCGAAGAGATCTATTATGGGGCTTTCCTGGAGACAAACAAAGGGAAACAAACTCCCGAGGATGGACTGGAAGTCTAACTTGGCTCAACTCATGCATAATTAAATTCATTTATCAACATAAGCCATGCGTGGTCTTTCTGTTATAAGCATATATCTAATATTTCTTATCAAAACACTGCACAAACATTCTTATGCTGTAATCGTTCACAATTTCACAGTTTATGAGCATATATGTCAGGATATGAATTTCAAGATGCAATATGAAAAACACTTATCGGAAATAACATCAGAAGTGGGTGCGACTGCTGAGAGGGGTGCTCGTTTCCACCCAACCGTAGGCGTAGCGACTCCCAGCGGATTTACCACTAGCCACCCTCGAGCTGAGACCACGATGTTGTGAGACTGCGTCTCTCTGTCTGCCAGTGACCAAGAGCGAAGGTTGCAATCCTTCCTCTCTGCTATCACTCACTTTGCGTAATGATAGAGTTCCCCTCGAGTCTGTCCTGTCCAATCGCTTCTTCCCCACGCCTTATCCTCTTGCGACGTTGCATGTGGCGCGATTACCCTCACGCTGATCAGGCCTGACGGCTCTACGGATAGGCGGTTCACCTCCCCATCCCTCATTAAGCCATCAACCTGCCAGCCTGCAAGGCATTAAATTCAGGGCCAGCGAGCCGCTTTTGGTTCTCCGGGCCAATGGAGTCCAAATACGGTATTAATTCTCGGTGGAAGTTAACGCCACCTTTCCAGGTGCCCTCCACCACCATCGTGGTCTCTTTTTCTACACATCCCCTCTCAACAGTCCTGCAATAAATTCAAAATGTTATTCACATTCATTGACCTCTTCCTCAAGGTCCATTTACATCACATATTCACATTTATGAGTTTGCCATAGTTCTTGGCTAGTCCAGTTATATTTACAAGCTGGGGGAAACATGGTGTTATAATTCCCTCCCCCTTAAAAAGGAACATCGTCCTCGATGTTCTTATCTACTAACATGAATAACATGTACAGAAGTAAACAAAATAGGATATGCCTATCTCATGGCATCTTCCATTTCCCATGTAGCCTCATCTGGGCCAAAATGTTTCCACTGCACCTTGACCTGTGCAATGGTTCTGTTCCAGAGCGGGGTTTCCTTTCTGTTCAGTATGCATTGGGGTTCTGGTAGAAATTCTCCCTCCGGTTCCACCTAGATCACAGACTAGTCAATTATATGATTAGCATCATGTACACATTTCTTCAATAATGAAACATGGAAAACATTATGTGCTTTTACTATGGGAGGAAGTGCTAGCCGATAGGCTATGGGTCCAACTCTATCTAGAACCTCAAAGGGTCCACAATATCGGGGTGCCAATTTGGCACAAGCTCCCATTTTCAGGGAACTCCTTCTGGGCTTAATTCTGAGATATACATGGTCTCCCATTTTGAACTCTCTTGGAGTTCTCTT
>ML779393.1:587156-626033 GCA_009831015.1 Picea engelmannii
TTTCACAGTTTATGAGCATATATGTCAGGATATGAATTTCAAGATGCAATATGAAAAACACTTATCAGAAATAACATCAGAAGTGGGTGCGACTGCTGAGAGGGGTGCTCGTTTCCACCCAACCGTAGGCGTAGCGACTCCCAGCGGATTTACCACTAGCCACCCCCGAGTTGAGACCACGATGCTTTGAGACTGCATCTCTCTGTCTTCCAGTGACTAAGAGCGAAGGTTGCAATCCTTCCTCTCTGCTATCACTCACTCTGCATAATGCCAGAGTTCCCCTCACGTATGTCCTGTCCAATCGCTTCTTCCCCATGCCTTATCCTCTTGCGAGGTTGCGTGTGGCGCGATTACCCTCGCGCTGATCAGGCTTGACGGCTCTACGGATAGGCGGTTCACCTCCCCATCCCTCATTAAGCCATCAACCTGCCAGCCTGCAAGGCATTAAATTCAGGGCCAGTGAGTTGCTTTTGGTTCTCTGGGCCAGTGGAGTCCAAATACGGTATTAATTCTCGGTGGAAGTTAACGCCACCTTTCCAGGTGCCCTCCACCGCCATTGTGGTCTCTTTTTCTGCACATCCCCTCTCAACAGTCCTGCAATAAATTCAAAATGTTATTCACATTCATTGACCTCTTCCTCAAGGTCCATTTACATCACATATTCACATTTATGAGTTTGCCATAGTTCTTGGCCAGTTCAGTTATATTTACAAGCTGGGGGAAACAGGGTGTTACATTCCTCTTCTAATTTAGAATAGACGAGGATATCATCTAAGAACACAATCGCAAACTTGTCCAAGTACTCCCTGGACACTCCATTCATCGAGCACATAAAAACTATTGGGGCATTTGATAGCCCAAATGGAACTTCCATGAATTCATAATCCCTCTATCTGGTTATGAATGTTGTCTTGCAGATGTCTTCTTCCTTTATCCTTACTTGATGATAGCTCGATCTCAAGTCAATCTTCAAAAAGATTCTTGCACCTTTCAATTGATGAAATAAATAATCAATTATTGGCAAAGGATGCTTATTCTTTATGGTGACCTTATTAAGTTGCTTGAAACCAATACACGACATTAAGGTTCCATCCTTTTTCTTCACAAAAAGAACCGAGGATCCCCAAGATGACACACTTGGGCGTATGTACCCCTTATTCAAAATTTCTTCAAGTTGCATTTGCAATTCTTTTAGTTATGGTGTGGGCATTCTGTAAAGTGTCTTAGATATTGGGGCAGCTCCTGGCACCAAATCAATAGAGAAATCAATGTCTCTTTTTGCTGGTAGTCCCAAAATTTCTCTAAAAACATCTTCAAAATCCCTCAAAACTGGATGGTCTTCAATGCTTTCTACTTTGTCTTTGGTTGCCTCCTCCATATGGGTTGCAAACATCTGACATCCTTTCTCAAAGCTCCTGCAGAGGAGAGATGAGATTCCCCTCACAACAGGGGAGATGGATGAATCATACATTCTTTAGGAGAGATGGAAGAGCCCACCAACATCACTAGTAGTTGCATTTGATCCCATTAATCTGGATCGCGTTATAGGTTCTGACATCCTTTCCCGAAGCTCTTCTTTAACTACATAGTTGAAATCTCTCTAACAACTACAACTCTTGGAATGCCTTGAATCTTTCCTTACTGCCCTTCCTCATAAAGACACGTGATTGTCTTGTTGTGACAGTCTAGGACATCGTGATGTTTTTCCAGCCAATCCATGCCAACTAGACAATCATATGAACCCAATGGTATGATTTTTACATCCACCTTTGTATTGATTACATTCATGTCTATCGGACAATCTTTAACCAACTCATTGATTTTCCTCTTAGCTCCCGTGGCTAACTGAACTAACCAAGATTTCTTATGCTTACTTATTTGCAAATGAAATCTTTCAACAATGTTAGCATTTATGTAACTATGGCTAGCTCCATAATCAATTAAAATTTCTATGGGCTCATTATTGATCTTATCTTCCACTTCAATCATGGGAGATTGATATTTAGCTTGCTTGTTATCCAAGGCTGCATAAATCCTTGGCATGCTTATGCCCACGTCTTCCACTATTTCAGCCTCTCGAATGTTGTGGACAGTTGTCATTCTTTCTCCTTTGTGATGGAAATACCTATATAGACGATCTCCCTCACATCCCCAACATTGCACCAGTTTTTGGCTTGGCCTTTTTCCAAATGGATCTGCAGTCTTGTGTTCATTTTGTGTGACTTGACCATGCTGATTTGCTTGGAAATTATTCCTGAAAAAGGGTGGCTTAAAACCCTTTTGCCTTTGATCCTTCTTATCCTTCATCTTGTCATTACAAGCTTTTACAAAAACCGGTCTCCCTTTGCTCTACTCATACAAATGCCTTGCTCTCCTTGTGTTTTCCCCCAAGGTTTTGGGGTTATCAGATTGAATCTTATCACTGTAGAAAGAGGGTAATCCACTTAGAAATCTTTGGATTTTGACTTTCTCATTCTTCATGAAGTCGACATACTTCAACAATTCAAAGAACCGCTTCTCATATTCCTCCAATGTCATGGTTCCCAACTTGAGTTCAAAGAACTCTTTCATCTTTCTTTCATAGTGATGCTCGAACAAATATTTCTCTTGGAAATATCCCTTGAACTGCCTCCATGAGATTCTTTTCTCATCAAGGTTCTTGGTTTGCTTAAGTTGATCCCACCACATGGTCGTCTTTCCTTGCAAATGGTAGGTGGAAATTCTAGCTTCTACCCGGGATGGGTAATCTTGTAGCTGGAAATATTTCTTCATTTCCAACAGCTAGGCCTCAACATATTCTCCTTCCTTGTGCTCACCATTAAAAGTTGGTGGCTTAATCTTCCCGAGTTCACCCTGCAAGATGTTTGCCTCATGTCTTCTCCTTTACCTCCGAACATGATACACACTTGGGCTGCTCCCTGGACCTGAACTTGCATGAGTTCTTCTGGTGGAATGCCTCAGAGAAGGATGGTGTCTACTCATGATTCTTGATTGCCTACCATTCCCATGATAATCTCTTTTGCTATGGGATCTTGATGTTGATACTTGTCTAGCACTAGCTGCTTGTTTGGTGTTAGATTCCTTGTTAACTTGCTTCTGTAGCATATTTAGGATTTGAAGTATCTCTTCTTGAGGCTTCGTGATCCTCTCATTACCGACCCTATAGGTCTGCACTTCTTTTTGCAAGCTCCTCATAGTTACAGTCCCCTGCATGTCTCTTCTCCCATTAGACTTAGTCTTAACATTACCCATGCCAATATGCAGACCTCCAATTTCTTCTTCACGACTGTAAAACCCTTGAGCATCCTCCATGTCTCTAGTTCTCATGTAGGAACTAATCTTTGCTTTTCTGTATCTCTAATTCTGCAATAATGTGCATGCAATAATTGTTGTTAGAATTAAGCATATCAAAAAATATTTATCAATTTAGATTACAAGTCATTCTTCGTTTTAAATTATGAAGAATATTAATGCACTACTCTCAAGCAGTATTCCTTAAATGTATTCATTTTCGAAACAACTTTCCAACGACTATCCTCATGCCTCAATCTAAGTTTTGAGCGAGTAGTTACAATAATTACAAGTTGCAATTTCCACTCTTTTACTGCTACATAATTCACTTGTATCACTTTTAAAGAAAATATAATGCCAAAATCAAAATTTTGGGATGATATATCTCTTCTACTCCTCAAGACCTTTCCAAAGACTATTTGTTCGCTCCAATTTGAGCTTTGAGCTTAAAGTTATGGTGGAAAAGCAGTGAAGGAATCTTCATTGGCACGTGCAACATAGTAGCAACGCTCAACAACCGTCTGATCATTTCTTGATTAGATCTTCACCGTTGATTCATCTTAATGGATTCATCGCGGGTCTATTCATATCTCTTCTTCATACCTTCCATGAACCCACCACCAACACTTAGCTTATTTTTTCTTCGCGGACTCATAAACTTGTAACTTCCTTTCATAAGTTCATCCAAGAAGTCCCAATCACTTAGTCATGTTTCCATCTACAAGGACTCGCGAACTCATAAAATTGTAACCTTCCTTTCATAAGTTCGTCTGAGAAGTCCCAACACTTAGCCATTTTTCCATCTACACGGACTCTTAAACTTGTAACCTTCCTTTCATAAGTGCGTCCGAGAAGTCCCAACACTTACCATTTTTCCATCTACGCAGACTCGCGGACTTAACACTTGGACAATTTCAAGATCTTACAGCAGTTTCGTGCAACTAACAGTTGGCCTCCCACATGGCTCGAAATCACCTACCAAATGTCATCCCATCCAACATGTACATTCCACCATGGCAGTACATGTCTTTCTTCTACCACTTCAGCTGACACGTGGCCTCCATGTCATGTCGACGTCATCATACGAAAAATATAAAAAAAAAATCGATTTTGCTTATGTTTGAATTTTCCAAAGAGGCTCAAATATTCACATTACCCATGAAATTTCTCTTAATTTTACTACAGTAATTTAAATAAACAAGTGGCAGACATACTCCATAATTAGTTCTCTATGAATTTCCGCTTCAACATTCTGCTAACTCAGCCCATCCAGGCTTAGTGTTGAAAACCGGGCTCTAATACCACTTTGTAACATACCCATCCACCCAGGCTGGGTCACACCACGCAAAACTCTATTTTTTACATCTTTGATACCATAGTGTAATGTACCTAGCCTCCAACTAAGCAACATTATGAGTGGAATACACATAAAAACATAACTTCTGCTAACTAAAGCAATTCTTTTACTGTTGGTCGATTTCCTGTAGCTTAAAACTACAAATTTAAAATAGATTTAACTATTGTCTATAACCATAAAACATATGCATCTAAAGCATGCTAATAATAAAAATGAAATGTGGCTAAACCGCTCATTACAACAACATATAATTCATTCTCATTTATGAATAGTTCATGCACAACAATAACACATGTAAATAACCCAATACAAGATAAAACACTTATCTTTAAACAAGAATCGTGCAACCACCTGCTTGGGACGAATGTTCCACCAACTATAGACTGATTGTTTCAAATCTCAACAGCCAGTCACCCCCGGGCTGAGGTTAGTAATCCACAAAAGAGGGTGGTCTCTCACAGACCACTCGTAACTCATAAAAGTCATAATCCAATTGATATTCTCCTATAACTATTTTGATTTTTCCACCAGCTCTATTCCTCTTGACCTACCCAACCCAAGGAATGCACCATTCATTTATCAGGGATAACCCAAGGGATGTGCCATCCGTTTATCAGGGTTAACCCAAGGAATGTGCCATTTGTTTATCAAGGTCTCTCTGGCACATGTAGTTAGGAATCTCTTAGTCAGGAACTCAAGGGAACTTGCTGCTAGGAAAACTACCAGCAAACCAACAACAAACACTTGTTACAATGCAACTCACTATGAGGTTCACTCTTCAGGCCTGACAACCTGGCTCTTCAATCTTCAACTCCAAAATGCTCCAAATACGTTCCAACTTGCTCTACAATCCGCTCTCCATGGTTGAACCTGCTTCATTCTCTCTTTCTTGCTCTCTTGAATAAAACTTTCTGTCTCAGACCACTGCCCCAACCCATCCGAATTTCCTCTCTCGTGGCTTGCCTTTCTTAACTCACACTCTTCCCCAACCTGGTTGTACTCAACCCCTGTGTGCCCAACAACTCTGGGATGTGACCACTAGCACCCACCCTCTTACATGTATTCAATGATTGGCTTTGGGAACACTCAATCATAAAGTGGAAGGTTCGTATACAATAAGCTAGTTTAGGAAAACTAGGTTAAATTGGTATACATGGATAATTCCCCCTTTGACCCCTCTTGGCCATTATCCTAGACACTTCCCTCTCTTGTGAACTAATCTAGCCCCCATCTTGATCCGTCAGGATTTTTCGAATGACTATGGTTGAGTTTTTTTTAACTTAGCATGCATTAATTGACCATTGGGAATCTTAACGAAAGAGCGAGAAAATAAATGAATTATACAGCCATTAACATATTTGTAGATCTGAAAAGCAATGAAAAACAACAAACCATGATACACAGGTTGATAACGGAGTTCGGCACAACATTGCCTACGTCTCCGGGCCTTTTCTCTGTGAGGGAGGCTTCTTTATTTCTGTTCGAAAGCTTAATAGTACATCCTTACAATGCTGAATGGCTTCTAGACTGATCTGGTCATGTTCGCCCAGATCTCTAGAATCTTGCACAAAAAACGACACCTGAAATGGATGTCCCGAGCTCTCAGAAATCGTCCGACAGCATCTCCTCCTCAACAGCTTCCCTGCCTCAAACTGGCTTTGACTTGGCTTGCCTCAGCATCTCTGCTCTGAATTTCTCACCAAAAGCTGTCCCTTGGCCTCAAAATGGCCTTGGTTAAATAGTGGGAAAGTTGGTTGCTCATCCCCAACTTCCTCCCAAGAATTAGGCTCTAAAAATGCCCAATAACTCCCAAAAATGAGCTAATTACATTAAAAATAACTAAAGTGGTTATAAAACCCACTTTCAAACTATAATATAGTTATATAAACCGGGCTTTAGCCCCTCTTGTTGGGCGTGCGCACCTTTTATAAGGTCACATGGCATCATAGGGCCAAGCGCTAGCCCAAAGGGCTAAGCGCTGGCCCCTAGCCCTCTCATTCATTGACACCCGGTCACATTGCAATATAATGGAACCTCGGCTAAAAATGTAACCGCGCCCCATTTGACAAAGGTTATGGTTTAAACAGAACCCGCGTGCATTTGATAACGGTTATAACCGTTGGTTACAAATGAAACTGCCGCGCCCGTTATGAAAAGAGCCCCGAGCATATGGTATGGTTGTGTTGGCGCGGAGGGCTGGGGCTAAGCCCCGACCTTTTTTGCCGCCCAATAAACCTTTGACGAAGTTTAAAAACATTTCACGCCAAACATATACCAAGCAACCCCCGTCGGGCACATGGTTAGCCCAATCCGCTAGTTCGCTCGCCGGCTCGGAGGTCACAGGTTCGACCCCCGGCCACGCCAAAACATTTTACATATAACAAACCAACAAACCAATAATACGACGCCACGTGGCAGCCCGTTACTGGGCCACGTGGCGCCTTAAAAACCAACCAGAACTCGCCACGTGTCAGCATTTGATTGGCCCACGTCGTCTGCCGTACTGCCACGCGTCACTGCTCTGTCACCTTCCACGTCATCTTCCGTACCTTGCCACGTCACTTGCCGTACTCCCAGTCACTTGCCACGTCAGTTGCCGACGTCACCCTGCCACGTGTCACCCTTTCAGTGGTGACACGTGTCACTTCGGGATTGGTCCAACTACGCGTCGAAAAGGCCAAATCAGCCTGACACGTGTCACACTCTGGAGCCGCCACGTGTCATGTACGGAATCTGCCACGTGTCATCGTACGGACCTGCCACGTGTCCTGTACGGACAGGTACAGTCAGCATCCAAAATTTTGCATGTTTGGCTTGGCGGACAGAATGCGATATCTTCTTCATACGGACTCTGTTTGACAAAAAAATTATACCACCGGAATCAGGAAGACGAGACGGACGCAATGGTGTTGGTTTCGTCGGATTCCGAGCACTTTTATTTTTTAGCATTTTTCATGCCCTGACAATCTTCTGAATCCGATTTCGGATCACATCTCTTGTCCATGTCCCCTTACCAGTTGCCATCACATTTTATTATTAAAACATAGAAATATAATTTGCATATTACATCACTCGTCTGTAGCCACATATTATATCCACATAAGCATTAATTAAACTGGGGATTATAATCGTGATGTTACGAGAGAGAGAGAGAGAATTGATTAGTTTCAAGCCAACTCCAATCGTTGTAGGGCCAAACTATAGCCCGTTCATGTTTTAAAAGGCTTATTTGCAACTGCCCGTCAGTTCCTTCCGTGAAAGGTCCCTCCATTGTATTAAAAAATCAATTTTTTAAGTAAGAAAAAGACTATACTACTTAAGGTTACCGATTTGGTTTAAATCCAATTCAAGCAAGGGTTTAGTTTTTGATAATGTCAGTGGATAATATGATTCTTCTATTTGACATCTCTTTAACGAGCTACTGTGCTTTTAAAATAGAAATACTATCGTTTTTCTGGCGTTGTCTCAACGAAGACAATTAAGTGCTCAAAGATTGTTAGTGGAGAGTATGATTCTTTTGTTTGAAATCCCTTTAACAAGTGACCATGCTTTTAAGACATACATGATATATAGAAGTTATGGTCTCGTGAAAAGTTATGGTGCGGGGCAGCTTGACTTTTAGATTAAGGGTTTATGTTTTAAGTTGCAACTAATCTCTCCATCTCTTTGCAAGGAAGGCCACTCTCTTAAACTCTCTAGAAAAGCCAGCCTTTGCATAACCAAATTAAAAGGTACACGTAGATGATAATGCGAAAAGTGGAAAATATCCTTTTCTCGGTGCAATTCAGTGTCACTCTAAAATTTCTTTAAGAGGAGTTTTGGCCTCATAATTTCCGCAATACTTATCATTGTTCTAAATTCATATACAATGTTATATATAATGTTGCATCTTTATTTTCTTAATAAAAACCAGTTTTGATTGTATCTTGTATTCTTTTTACAATATAAATTATTTTATTTTTCATTTTCATCAACTTAATATTTCATAAAATAGGGGAAATCCACTATAAAGTCTCCTTTGGTTTATGATATTTTTACCAATTTGTCCTAAGAACTTTATATGGACGGTGACACAACATAATAACATCATAGGGTTCAATGTAACCCAAATAATAAACGGTTTGTCGTAGTTTAAATGTGCTACGTTTTTGTCATTTTCCGGGCATATTTTTGAGGGACATTTGCTCAAAATCCGGTGAGATATTGTTGGATCTGCATATTTGAGTGGTTAAATATGTATAATCCGAGTGCTTGAGGAGTTTTTTAGCACATTGAATCCATTTCCACATTCAAAAATGCAATTTAAACAACATAAAGTTGTGATTTTGTGTAGATTTATGTTGTTGGATTTCGACAAAAAGGGAAAAACGTAGAACAATTAGACAACGCCTAAAGTGTTTTAATTGATGGTTTTATTGCTTGTTTGATAAGTAAGTTCTAATAATAATATATTAAATAACTTTCTCTTTAATAAATATTATATTTAATAATTTTGTTGGAAAAAAATTAAAAAATGTTTTTTCTAATTTATATTTTTGATTTTTTTTTTTCAATTTATTATTATTAGAATTTGACCAAACATTTTTTTTTTTAATTGAAATTTAGAATTTTATGAAATTGTTAATTTTAATGAAAAAATAGATTGAGCACTCTCAAATACCTCAAGTGCAATTGAATTGTGAAATGCCAGCATCTAATATTTTCAATTCCATCAGATTCAAGATAATTCCTATCAAATTTCAAACAAAAAATGTAGGTTATTTTGAGTGGCTAGAAAATGGTCAATTCATACCACATTTGAATTACGAATTACGATATTTTGTGTCAATAATAAAATAATTTCTACAATAAACATGTAGGAGAATATGTTCAAATAGTTTAAGAGATTAGCTGAACATGTTGCCACCAATATTGATAGGCATTTGGGTAGTTCCATACTAATTCTTTAGAAAAGAAATACTCAAAAAACAATTATTATTTTAAAGTAAACTAACCATAGTGTAAAAGTAGAGTGCATAGAGCCATCATAACATATTTCAAATAAATGGTTCTTATTTAATATAATATAACAATTATTTTTTTTAATCTACAATTTAAACATCGAGAACACTTCTATCACATTTTTTTAATCGTTTTTTTTTTTTCATTCTCATTATTAATTATTCAATTAAATTTGTTTTTTTTTCAAAAATTTAAATTTAAATTACACACAAATATAAATAACTAAAAACATAATGTTAAATTTGTGCAAACTAGTGAATTTCCCTAATAAGTAAAGCTTCAAAAATATATTGCATGAGCAAGATGAAATAGAGAGAATTGTACACAACGCCCCAAGAAGGGAAGAGATGACTTACCTCTCTTCAAAGGAGCTTACCATTTCCATGGGCTTTAGTGTTGATATTAAATTATCTTTCTCCATATACAGTAATATTTGTGGTATATTTTTAAGTACATTTCAAAATGGAATATAAAAGTTATTGAATTGAGTTTGTAATAATCTAAATATTTTATAATTTTTTTTTTTGCTATTCTTAATAATAAAATTTATATTTTTTTTTACAGATATCAATAATATTTATAATAAGATTTTTTTAAAAGTATTGTATTCAAAATTATAATTTTGACAAAAAAAAATATAGTGGATTTTCAATTTACATGAATAATAATTAATATAAGTAAACTATTTTAAACAAAATTGGTAAATAATATATATTAAGTTTATAGAACCCAAATGTGAGCTAGCTTTGTGTTTATCTTGATGGCAATTGTTTGTATCTTTAAATATCTCTACACTTTCATCATTTGGGTCTCCTTTGATATGAGAGTGTTGTAAAGTGGGCTGTATCACATCCATGTTAATGAATTTTTTGATAGGTTTTGATTTGGGTTAAGCTTGCATTGTAGTATTATTAATTATTAAATTTTAAAGGAAACATGTTTTATTTTGTTATTGAAAGACATTCATTAATCTTAATATTTCCTTAAAAAGAATGCTATGCTCAAACATATTTTTTTGTGTTTTTTTTAACTTATTTATTTAAAATTATTACTTAAAATTTTTTGAATTATATTTATTGTTTGCAACTTGGACTTGACACAACTTTGTCTAGATTGTTTGTGTAATTCTCCCAAGCTGATTTGCCAAGAACAAGGGGTTTATTTTTTACTTTTCTGTTTAAGTGTTTGGATGTGTTTTGCAGGTTTACTCATCAAAATTGTGTTCAAGGGATTTTTCATGAAGTTTACAGGATATAGATAATGAACATAGCACAACAACACAAGGAAATAGCAAGATACAAAGCTTAGGACATCAGAGAAGAACTGATAACTTCAAATCTGGCCTTTATTTAAATAATAAGATGATCTTGATACAATAAATCTGCAAATGTGGAATGATAGATGTATAATGTAGAAGCTGGAAGGAAGATATCTCCAATATACTCAAGAAATGTAGAAGATAGACTCCAAAGGCCTTGTAATTTCCCAGGCTGAGGAGAAAATCGGCAGGGGTAGCCACAAAACCACTTGGAGTCAAGGATCTAGCCCTCTTAGACTCAGAGAGGGATCTCTCTAAATGATATAACTTTGTTTTGATTGGTTATTAGGCTAGTTTTGCAAAATAGGATTTGTTTTTAGAGTTTTTGGTTGAGACAACAAAAGAGAGTCAATGGGCAAAATGGAGTCAAGAGGTTAAAATGCTTAAATGAATAGATAACTAAGACAAAATGTAACTAGGCATGGTAATCATCTCAGTGGATCCTTTGAGCTTATAAAATGGGAAAAGAAGAATAGATTGAAGTTCATTTCAAATGCAGAGCAAAGCTTATCCATAAATATTGTTTCGAACCAGTACAGGGTGCTAAGAACAAATCTTGCACATCATCTTCTCATAAACAATACATAAATAAAAAGCATGTGAAACAAGAAAGCAACAAATTACATCAGGAAAAACTTCACCACTTAATCATGACACAAGAATCTGGAAATATAATGCCTTTGTATTCATCCATAACAGTCACTTACAGCCTTTGAAACATTTTTACAGTAGATGGGGACATTTCCATGCCATCCTTCCATGTCAGTCTAACCCTTTTGACTATGGCTTCTATGGGCTTATATAATATTCACAAAACAATTTCAGATCCTCAAAACATGGATCTGAAAATTACAAGTGTTTATAAAATCTATCCTATTACAAAATTCTAGGAGATAGATCCTATTCATAAGTGATTTAACACTATAGTCTTCGACATCTGTATAGCCTTGTTGGATGATGATAGGAGTTGCTTGAAATCTTTCACTGACACCTGAGCCATGAATAAATTGTCTTCAACCAAAATGGAGTTATCTTTGAACCTTTCTCCTTTATATTTGCCTTAAAATCTGAAAAAAGATATTCCTTCTCATCTATTTTGGAGTTGGAACGCATCTGTAAGTCTCCTCGAGTAATATGGCAGCAAATGGATCTGATCTGGGAGAACACATTGTCGTTCTTTCCATCTATGTACTTTCAACAACTAACACGTATAGAACAGAGCCGATTTAGCTGTTGAAAGTCAGGGGATTCGGCAGCTAACAACACCTCTGTGGACCAAAATAAGTTGTTGAAAGTCCTAAGTTTTCCAAAACCGTTCAAAATTGCAAAATTTGATTCCTTTACTCTGTCTAACTCTTAGGATTCCTCATTCAGGTTTGTGGCTACCTCAACCAAAGATTCTAGACCAAGGTGAGATGTTGGTTTTGGTTTTCTATGCGCTAGCTTAAACCTCAAGAGTTTGATCATTTGGTAGAGCTTCTGGTTTTTCTTAGACAGTCTTTTATTCTTCCTTTCCAGAGCTACATGCATCAGAGCTAACCTTTTAAATGAGTCTCTTACCTCATCAGATGTCTTTTTCATATCCCGATTCTGAGATTTGATGACTCTCTCCAATAACTTAAGCCCTGTTACTTCCTCTTTCAGCTTCTGAATCTTGGATGCTTTATTGATCTTCTTTTTAGTTGATGTCTCAGGTACCTCCAAGGTTGGAGCTTCAACTTCAGTTTCCTCTCTCTCCTCCATGGGTGTTTTAGACTCAGAATCTGAGCATGGCAAATTCAAGACGTTTTTCTCAACAACACTGCTCTGGCCCTCTATTCCACTTGCACTTTGGCTCTGGCCCTCTGACCCAATTGCACTTTGGCTCCATCAAAACTTTTGGCAAAGGCCTTTGTAATTCCCTGATGATACCCTTGTAATTTCTTACAAAACCTGTAGCAGCCTGCATCCTTGAACATTTGAAAAATCTCTGGATGCGATTCCAGATAAGAAATATCTTGCAGCTCCCTCCTGAGCAATGCTCCTCCAGTAGTAATATGCAGAAAACCTGTTAATATCTTGAAAATACTGAAATCTGGGTTGATGGATGGGAGACCAGTGCTAGGAAAAGGAGAGAGGAAAGACAGATGAGGGAAATTCGTGAGACCAACAAATTTGTGGATGGATGAGCTTTTAAAACAAACACTCAGAAAACAAGGAACCTTAGATCATGATGTTTATTTAAAACCGACTAAGACAAACCTTGATGTGATTTGCTACACGAAGTGGTGATGGTGAATGAAATCATGATGGGGTTTCAAATTGATATCTTAGGGTTTAATGATTTTTTAAAACATCAATTATAATCATAACGAATCACCCAGATCGTGACAAATGATCCTCATAGATGATTTCAGCAACATTTAAGATCATCATGACCTGTGTAATGATGGTGATTTGAGAGTCCAATGGGACAGTCTAACCGTTAGCAAACTCTGCACTTTTGACAGCTAACTGAGAGTTGACCCTACCTTTTTAGCTACCGAAACTGAGAACTTTCGGCAGCTTGCAACACATAAAAATTTGACCCTTAGCCGCCAAAAGCTATTTCTTTGACCTTTTATATTCAAAAGTTTCAAACCATCACTTGCCAACTTTGGATATACCTAGACACCTCTTTGAAATATAAGATACACCACTAGACCATTACTCTTGAGCTTCTTATCATGAAGACATTGTCAAAATGATTAGAGCAAAATTTCCAAATAGGTAACTGGAGACCAGATGACTATATCATAGGACCCTAACAAGCCCAATAGCTTGGATGTGGAAGAGTACAAGATCAATTTGTTTCCCTTCTAAGGATGGACCTATTCCCTTGGCTGAGTTGCGCACTTTTCGTGTAGTTGTCTTCGTGATATTTCGACTTTCTCTCTCCAGGGCCCCAATACACACCAAAATCCAATGGAATAGTATATATGAGCTAGGTATGCACCTTCAATGAGTTTCCTTTGCTGAAGATAGGGTTTTCACCCTCGAATGAATAGATCCCCTCAAGACAATGTGCCCTCCTCCTGTAGAAATCATAAAGCTCCAATAAATCAATGCATGGAGAAATCCATGCAAGATGGTGCTAGAAAGGGCGCTCCAGCCCTCTTAAACCTTTCCAAGTTGGATTTCCCTTCAAATCCTTTTTCTCCTCATCAAATCAAACTCGTCTTCAACTGGAGATGCGCCCTTCTGCTGGAAAACCCTCTAAACTGCGCACTTATCTTCTTCTTCACTATATGAACAACCATAGCTTATGTAGAATGGTGAGGGAGGGATATTCCACCTCATTGGCCAAGCTTGGATCAAGAACAAGATAATATTTCGCTCTCTTCTTGATCTCTAGGGTTTTTTCTCCCAAAACCCTCAAAACGTCTTAGCTCAAGAGCTCAAGATGCAAAAGTGAAGATGACTAGAATAAGGAATGAGGCACCCTCCTTTTTCTTTTATACCCTTGGGTCTAATTTCCACTTAAGTTAATTGATCACCTCCTAAGGCTCTTTTCCTTATTTTTCTTCATTTTGCTTTTTCACTTAATGTCTTCTTTTTCCCAAGGTCACTTTAAAATTATAACATTATTCTTCAAGTGAATACTTGGACCCTCTTAGTCTCGATTTTCTCACGAGACTATAGTCTAATGACGACATCTAGACTACTAAGTCTCCCTAACCCTCTTATCAAGAGGACGAGGACATTATAGTCTCCCCTACTGGGAATTGCTTGCCCACAAACAATTTTGACCCTACTTTATGTAGAACCTTTTCATTCTCCCAAGTAGCATCCTCTATGGGAAAATCCTTCCATTTGATCAAGTACTTCTTGATGTTTCTCTCCCTTAGTCTCTTCTCTCTCACCTCCAACACCTCCTCAAGTATCAATATCAATTGTCCTTCCTCATCCATTGGAGGTAGTCCCTCATTATGAATGATATGTTGTCCTATTGCCCTTTTCAAACATGACACGTGAAAAAGATTGCGAATCTTGCTTCCTGGGGTAGCTCAAGCTCATATGCCACTGTCCCTATTTTCCTCCCTACCCTGTACGACCCAAAGAAATGAGGTTTGAGTTTTTCCAAGCCATTCTTCTTTATGGATGCTTGCCTATACAGTTGGAGTGTAAAATACACAAGGTCACCAACCTCAAAAGTGCGCTCCACCATGTGCTTGTCAACGTATACTTTCTGTTGATTTTGTGCCCTATGCAAATGATCCTTGAGTTCTCTAAGTATATATTAGTTCATTTGGATCCAATCCTGTACCATGGGTGCTCTATTGTCACCAAATACAATCTCCACAAAAGTGAGAGGGTCATAATTGTACAAAGCTCAGAAAAGAGACATATCAATGGACATGTGGTAGGTGGTGTTGTAGCAACACTTACCCAAGTGTAGCCACTTAACCCATGCCTTTTGTTGCCCTGATACATAATTCCCGAGATATCCCTCCACCCATTTGTTGATTATCTCTGTTTGGCCATCAGTTTGGGGATGATAGCTAGTGTTGGGAGTCAAGGTCGCACCCACCAATCTCAATAGTTCCTGCCAAAAGGTGCTTATAAACATGTTGTCCCTGTCACTCGCAATGGTTTTGGGTAACACATTCAACCTGAAGATCTCTCTAAAGAACAGTTCGACCACCTGTGATGCATTGTGATCTGTGGAAATGGGAAAAAAATGAGCAAACTTAGTTAATTTGTCCACTACCACAAAGATGCAATCTTTCCCGAAACCTTGGGCAAACCTGTGATGAAATCCAGGGAGATACTCTCCCACTTGTGCTCTAGAATAGGAAGTGGTTGCAGTAATCCTACTGGATGGGTGTCCTCATTCTTTTCTCTTGGCAAGTGGGGCATTCCTTAATGTGGTGCATGACATCATCCTTCATGCCCTTCCAAGCGAATCTTTCCCTTACCTGTATATATGTCTTGATGAACCATTGATGCCCTGCTAAAGGTGAGTCATGACATGCTTTTAACACCTTCCTCTTGAACACTTATTCATTAACAAAGAAATTTCGGCCCCTGTAGTATATTATGTCATCTATGATTATGAATTTTTTATTTTACACCTGTTCATCCATTAATTCGCATGCAAACCTCTTTTTGGAATATTCCACCAACAAATGCGCCTTCCAGTCAACTGAAATATTTGTCATGGCATAAATTAAAGGTCTTATAGATAAAGCATCAACAACCACATTGTTCTTCCCTTTGACAAATTCAATGTTAAAATCATAGGCTTGGATCTTGCTAACTCACTTTTGTTGCCTCTCATTGAGATTTTTTTGGTCTAAGAAGTACTTGAGGCTGTTATGATCAGTCATAACTACAAATTTTGCCCCAACCAAATATTGTCTAAACTTAGCTAGAGCATACATTATTGCCAACATTTCTTTGTCATAAATAGTGTACAAGAGCTCAGTCCCTCTCATTTTTCGGCTCTCATAGGCAATGGGGTACCCATTCTGCATAAGAATTGCTCCAATGCCCTCACCTGATGCATCACACTCCAAAATGAAGGGATGAGAAAAAATTGGTAAAGTGACAATTGGACAAGTGCTCGTTACCTTCTTCGTCTTATCAAATGTCACATGTGCCTCCTGGCTCTACCTAAATGCGCCTTTTTTGGTCAAATATATTAGTGTTGTTCAAAGCTGAGATAATCCCCTGACAAACCTCTTGTATAACTGCAAATGCCAAGAAATCCCTTCAATTCTATAAGAGTTTTGGGTGTTGGCTAATCAAGTATAGCTTGGATTTTTTCCTGGTGCACCTGTACCCCCTTTTCTTCAATAATATGTCCCAAATAAAGGACTTAAGTCATCCCAAATTCATATTTTGATTCCTTAGCATACAAAGACTGTTACTCCATGATGCTTAAGATCTTGGCTACATGTTTGAGATGATCCTAGGAAAGTTTTACTATATATCAACAAGTCATCAAAGAAGACTAGAAGAAACTCCTTTAACTGCTTGTTAAAGACATGATTCATGCATGACTCGAAAGTGGTTGGCGCATTGGTTAATCTAAAGGGCATAACAAGAAATTCATAGTGGCCATAATGGCATCTGAAAGTTGTCTTGGGCACATATTTTTCCCTCGTTTTGACTTGATGATAACCAGAGCGCAAGTCAATCTTAGCGAAGTAAATGACACCATGCAACTCATCCAAAAACTCATCTATATGAGGGAAGGGTACATGTTCTTTATGGTCTTCTTGTTTAAGGCCCTATAGAAGGACACATGGAGAAGGAAACATGGACCTTGGCGGTCGACACAGATCTTGCATGAGGCCCACGTGTCCTCCCACTCAATCTCGAAAGAAAATAAAAAATAAAAAAAATGAAACCCTACCTTCCTTGCCTGCACTTGAGAATTCACGCTATAGCCACTCCCTCTATCTCTGCAAGCAACTAGGGTTACTAGATTGGCTTCAAGGCCGCTTCCTTGGCTCCGTGGTCAGTTGTGTGTAGGGTATGGCAGATCCTCTCTACTATCGAAGCTAATAAGAGGGCGATTTCTATCGCCTTTACGACGAGAAGGAGGTTGTCTGCACCGGCATGGAGGGCTTAGGTCCTCATGGGCTTTCTCCTTAGGGATTGGCTCTTGTGAGACTCTTGGTGCTCAGACTTACACGTAGTGCACTCTATGCCCATGTGGGATCTTCCCTTGGCTCACTTCTTGGCGATGTGCACAATGATTAACAGGCCTGTGGGCTCACCTCTTTGCGACCTAGTGTTTCAATGTATGTGTTGCCTCTACGACCGACTTCGAATATGGTAGGTTCTGGTACACCCGTTGGAGGTCACTGGTTCTATTCTCATGGTGGCCAGTTCATAGCATATTTTTGAGAGCCACAGTCGTTGTGCACATTTGGTGACCAATGGGCTGAAATGTGGCTCCTCCCTTGGTCTCCAGCGCTGAGCTATGGTGTGTGATGTGTATGCTGGTGCTTAGATCGTGGACTTTGATAGCTAGTGGATATGGGACCTATGACACGTTATGCTATGGTGCTTAGCTTTCAAGCTTCGGTTCGGTGGTAAAAGTGTCAGTTTATGGATTGATAGGTTAGTGGATCAAACTTATGGACCATTATGCACAACATGTGCCCCTTGTGGGCTCTCTTCCTCGTGGCTTGGGTGCTTGGTCTTGGCTTTGGCGCGGAGCTTGTATGATGTGTGTTAGTTGTTGTGTTGGCTAGGACTTGGAGATTTGCGTTGGCTCTGTCTGCGCAGGTTCGAACCTTGTTGTCGATGCGTAGTGCTATAACAATCTCCCCTTGTGGGCTCAGCACTAGAATTGGGTGTTGAACTTTGATGTGTTGTGACTTGCGTTGCCTCATGGGCTTGGAACTATAATGATGCTTAGAGATTGGTTGAAGGTGAGTTTGGACAAGTGGATTTCTTGAAGATTGAAGGTGGGATAGGTGGATTATACAAAACAGAGGATAACAATGTGTAACTTGAGTTTTTCGATCTGGAATTATATCTTGGGTTGACAGAAAATCTTAATCTTAATGCAACTGTAAATCAATCAATAAAACATGCACGTCATGCTGTGGGCTCTTTTCTAGATGATCAGGGTTCCCTGGAACCATGGCTCTATGACGATCTGCCAATTTCAGGTTTAGTTTTTCAAAATAGACTTAGTTCTTGCTTCTTATAAATACATACCAAGCAAACAGAATTGTGGTTTGAATTTTTATGTTGTAGGCCTATGTAGAGACTTTAGAGTCTTTTAGACTCGTATTTTGCACTTTATGTTTATGTTTTATAATTTGTTTTTCTATTAGTTAAGCCTGGTCGAGATGGTTGAAGACAGGATAGTAGGATTCGTATGTAGTAAAATTGGTTTTGAAACATTTGGGTACTGGGACCTGTGGATTATTTAGTTGTAGAGAAAAATGTGAAGAATCTATGGAGATTTTGATTAAGATGTTACTTTATCGTATAATGACTAATCTACTAACTTGACGGGGCCATAATGAGAAGGTTGCAGACCATGTTGGCACAAACACAAAATCCCACTGTTGTGGGTGCTCAAGCCCAGGTTTCAGTTTTGAAACCGGGCTCTGATGCCATGTGTAAGACCTTAATTTCAATTTAGTTCATTGTTTTCCTTTCTTTATTTTCTTTTTACCAGCATAATAATCAGCAACAAGCTTATAACAACAACATGATAACAACAAAACAACATACTAACAACATAATAACAACAACATAATAATCAACAACAATATAATGACAACATATCACTAGTAAAATGCATAAAGTATCTACCTTAACCTATAGCTTAGTTGATTTAGCCCCTTTCCTGGTTATTGATGATCCTGCCCAACAACCTAAACTGAATATTAACCTCTCGGCCAACTAGGAACAACCTCTCCAACTTTGTAGCTCTAGGAATCCTTGGAGTTTCCTAGCCCCCGAGCATAAAATTCCCAGCAACAACAGTGCCCTGTGAGAGTTTCCAAAATGCCTTGTTCTCCCAATTTTCCTCCTCCTCCTCCTCCACCTCTTGTAGAAATTTCCAATGCAAAATGAGACCCCTCTCGAAGTTCGCTCCTCTCTTCCTTATCCTCCTCTCTCAAATCCCCCTCATTAATTTTCCAACAACCTTTTCCCCCATTAATTCCCCCAACAACCTTAGACCCCATTAACCCCCCCAACAACCTTACCCCCCCATTAATTCCCCCAACAACCTTATCCCCCCGTTAATTACTTCACCCACCCTTTAATAATAAAATAATAAAAGTCTGATTTAATATATTTTAATAACTAATTAAATTTAAAATCATAAAAAAAAAACTATGATAAAAATTAATTGATTTGGCTTGTTACATTTATCTAGCTTCTTAGGATTTTTTCTGTGGGTCATAATCCCATAAACTTGCAGATCAGGCCATGTGCCCTCAGTTGATCTCTATATTCTTGAGTCTGTAGATCTTGTAGTACAACTTTTGGGATAAGAGTCATTTTTAGTTTGCATGGGTTGCTCCCTGCCACCCCATTTGGATGTGATGGGTCTGTCACATTACATTGGGTTTCTTTGATCTCCTCACTTGTTTTTTTCTCTTTTTCCATGCTTGTCCTCACCTTGCTTTTCTGACACTAAGCATGATGTCCCCAACAGTGGGGCCTTGAGTCCTCCTTCGCGTGGGCCTTTCCCTCTATCAACCACTACTTGCTTGTAGGAGGGAGACCCACTCCCTCCCCCTTTGTTTACCATTCTACTCACTATGGTACCCTATAAACATGCAAAAACCAGATGTCACTGGAAAATACACTCTGTTTTCAATAGTCAAGAAAAATTCAAAAGATGTGATATATCTTTCACGCCCTTGTTGATCTCTAGGGTTTGTTCTCCCAAAACCCTCAAAACATCTTAGCTCAAGAGCTCAAGATGCAGAAGTGAAAATGACCAGAATGAGGAGTGAGGTGCCCTCCTTTTTCTTTTATACCCCTAGGTATAATTTCCACTTAAGTTAATTGATTGCCTCCTAAGGCTCTTTTCCTTACTTTTCTTCATTTTGCTTTTTCACTAAATTTCTTCTTTTTCCCAAAGTCACTTTAATATTATAACATTATTCTTCAAGTGAATACTTGGAGCCTCTTAGTCCCCATTTTCTCATGAGACTATAGTCTACTGACTACTAAGTCTCTGTAACCCTCTTATCAAGAGGAGGGGGACATTACAATTTGCAACTTTTGTCTGTCCATTGTAATTAGCTTCTTCACTTGATTTAATACACATGTGTATAACATTAAGTTTAGAAGACAATTTATAAATTTTTTTCAATTTTTATTTATATATTAATTAAACAAAATATAGAATATTAAGGCATGGACTAGTTGCTTTGCAGCTATTACCCTTGTTTATTTTGGGCTTAGAAGCTGGGGAAACTCATTTAATGCATTATGAGACTCCCTGTCAAACGAAATGCAATGAAGTACCATTGGATTTTTTTGGGTCTCATAAGTATTAAAGTTAACGATACTAAGGGTTATTAGTTTAACCCTTTTTTATACAAGCCCTACCATACTAAAATTACTAATCTAATTTTTATTGGTAAAATCTTAAAATTCAAATACAATAAAATATATTTACGTTGATAACCGTCCTATATTAGGTGGCAGACTTATAATTTTTTAATAAAAAATGTTTAATCGATGGATGATATGTATTGTTGTCGAATATTCTTCGTCATCTCTCTCATATCTATAACCCAAATTTCATGGCTTAAAGTTCGTGTTGTTTAAAATCTGAAAATTAATGGCGGTTATTACTTTCCACTTTTGTGGCCACGTATCGCTTCACTCTCCACTTCCTCCACGTATCACTTTAGGCTCCACTTCATCTATCGCTTTCTCTTGTAGCCTTACTCTCCACTTCCTCCATTATTTCCTCCCATATTCCAACAGGAGCACGTTTGTTGTTGTTTCCAATTCCTCGCCATCCTCGATCAATTGCATGTAGTTATTGTTAACTACCAAATATTTTGATGAGAAAGTCTCACCTTCAACTTGAGCATGGAGCAGTTTTAGCCATAGATTGATTTATCAACACCTCTTGGCCTGTAAAAATTTCATGTGCTTTTCCCATTGAAGAAGCAAAGAAATTTAACCAAATTGTGTTTTAGATGCTTGTTGGAATAGGGGCAGACCTAGGGTTCAACGCTTCAACAATGCACTAACAAAACCCTAACTACCGACCCTTTCGGCAACACCTGCGAAGCAGATGAAGTCTCACCCGAGGTAGAGGCAGGGGGGGTTGTAGGACTCAAGTGTCTACAACCTAGCTGGGACACAAATATGTGATCACAACACTCAGCAAAGCACTAGCCAATAACGTTCATTAAGTTTTGCTTCCTATTCAGATCGCAGGTTAACCCTAATTACATATCAACGCAGTAACAAGCAAGATTAAGCACATCTAATCCTTTATCACATCGCATCAGAGCAAATCTAGCATGTATTCGCATCATAAAGCACTAAGCATTCATAGATCTATCTAACATACATCAAGAACAGTGCACTAAGCAAGTAGAAACATAAATCACATGAACAACATCGCACAAAGCACAACAACACATGATATGCGTGGTTCACCCCAGTGTGGAGCTACGTCCACCAACTCTTCTTCTTCTTTATTAGTCTCCTTCAATCTTCTTACAAGCACAGAGCCACAGAGCCGACTCCACCGAGGGATAAGAGATATATGCGCACCTCGCCAGATCCTCCTTCTCCTAATTCGGTCGAGGCCCAAAGCCTTACACAGTCTGTGCACAAAACACTTGCACTTAGCTCTGCAAGCCTTGACACATTCGTGCACAAAGCTAACTAGCCATGCACTAAGCCAATCTATGACTAGTAACTACTTATTACATCACTTAGCTATTTATTTATACACTTTTCAAGGGCTTAAGCATGGGTAAACCCATGGGCCGACATCCCATACCCGTTACATAAACCCTAAAATCCCAAAAATCCCGTAAAATGGGCAGGATCCCACGATCTGCGCTTCGCCTGGGCGCACTGTCTTCGACCAGCCTGTCGAAGTCCCAAAAATGGTCAAACACGACCAAGGTTCTCCCGAAACTTGGTCGAGGGCCAACAAGCCCCCAACACTCACCTATGACTCGTCCCGAGTCACTCTGATTTGGTTAAAACTGCTTCGAAGGCTTCGAGCTTAGCTCGAGTTGCCTTGACTTGCTACTTCACCAGAGCCTCCTGCTCGACGAACTCCTAAATTACTTGGTAAGTGTCAGGCCCTTCCAGGCACTATTCTACTGTTGTGACCACATGTCCCAACTGTGAGCCTTGTCCCTCGATCTCTTCAAAAAGTGTGGAGGCTTCGTCCTGCACCGACTGGAGTCTCTGTGTCACCTCCATAACTCTATTGTGGATGGCAGAGATTTGTTGTTGAAATGTGAGCTACTCCTGCGACCTTTTCGTCTTCTCCACTAATATAAGCAACTTTATTTGTGCTTGCACAGTCTCTGCCTGTTGCTTCGCCTCCTGGAGCTATGCCTCCAATGTTCTTAGTTTTGGGTCTTCTGCAAGACGCTCATAGGTCTACGCACTTCGAGCACTTAGTTGCTTACATTCTGAAGCCAACGCCCTGATTCTTTCTCCTACGCTCCTGGCAATTTCTTCCCTTTGATCTCTCACTTCTTGTGGAGTGCTCTACACTGCTTGAATTTCTAGCTCTGCTACTCTTGCTTGAAGCTGTTGAATGGCCTTAGCGAGCTTACTCACTTGGCTCTCGACTGTCTCTTCTTCCATCTGTGCCAAGCCTGGCACAAAGCAAAGTGCTCTAGTCACTGCCTCTCTAACCCCCATCTGCTCCACGAGCAGCTGGTCCTTTTCTCTTTGGATTTGCTCTATGTCCTCTTTGAACTTCGCTCTAATGTCATCTTTCTCTTTCTATGCAACCCGAAGTTTCTCTAAGGCCTCCTCCTTTTCTTGCTTCAAGGCCCCTCTGGCCTGTTCTTTTTCTTCTTGGACTCGACGAAGTCGAGCCTCTGTTGCATCTGCTAATCTGCGTAATTGGGTGGGCTCATCCCTCAATTCTATATGTTCAGTTATGATCTGGGTAAAACTGCTTCGAAGGCTTCGAGCTTAGCTCGAGCTGCCTTGACTTGCTACTTCACCAGAGCCTCCTGCTCGACAAACTCCTAAATTACTTAGTAAGTGACAGGCCCTTCCAGGCACTATTCTACTGTTGCGACCACATGTTCCAACTGTGAGCCTTGTCCCTCGATCTCTTCAAAAAGTGTGTAGGCTTCGTCCTGCACCGACTGGAGTCTCTGTGTCACCTCCATAACTCTGTTGTGGATGGCAGAGATTTGTTGTTGAACTGTGCGCTACTTCTGCGACCTTTTCGTCTTCTCCACTACAATAAGCAGCTTTATTTGTGCTTGCATAGTCTATGCCTGTTGCTTCGCCTCATGGAGCTATGCCTCCAATGTTCTTAGTTTCGGGTCTTCTGCAAGGCGCTCATAGGTCTGCGCACTTTGAGCACTTAGTTGCTTACATTCTGAAGCCAACGCCCTGATTCTTTCTCCTACGCTTCTGGAAATTTCTTCCCTTTGATCTCTCACTTCTTGTGGAGTGCTCTACACTGCTTGAATTTCTAGCTCTGCTACTCTTGCTTGAAGCTGTTGAATGGCCTTAGCGAGCTTACTCACTTGGCTCTCGACTGTCTCTTCTTCCATCTGTGCCAAGCCTAGCACAAAGCAAAGTGCTCTAGTCACTGCCTCTCTAACCCCCATCTGCTCCATGAGCAGCTGGTCTTTTTCTCTTTGGATTTGCTCTCTGTCCTCTTTGAAGTTCGCTCTAATGTCATCTTTCTCTTTCTGTGCAACCCGAAGTTTCTCTAAGGCCTCCTCCTTTTCTTGCTTCAAGGCCCCTCTGGCCTGTTCTTTTTCTTCTTGAACTCGACGAAGTCGAGCCTTTGTTGCATCTGCTAATCTGCGTAATTGGGTGGGCTCATCCCCCAATTTTATATGTTCAGTTGAGGATGGCGCAGTAGACACTTTGCGGCTTGACTCGATAGCTTACTGGATGTCTTTTAGCTGCTTCTCTATTCTGTCATGCAGAGTTTCTTGCTTTGCATCATGTCTCTGCAAGATATCCTCTAAAGCATCTTCTACAGTTGTGATGATGAGTTGGATATCATCTACTGTGAGCACATTCTGTGACTAAGGCTTATTGGTTCGGGTCTTCTTCCGTGTTGAGGGTTTCTGTGGAGAAACCTTCCTTTTCTTTGATGTCTTAGCCTCTGTAAGGGGATCCTTTGGCGGTGTCACTTCGCCCTTTTCTTATTTGTCTTTTTTCCCTTCCTCCTCTTGGCTTGCTTCGTCGCCTCCTCCTCCTCCAGGTGAGTCGAGCGTAGTTTCCACTAATGCGTTGTCTTTCTCCTCATTATCGATGTCCTGCACTTCCTCCTTTTTCTTCCTTTTATTTGCACTGCTCTGTCCATCATACTCCGTTCGAGTGACCAAAGGACTTCCGATGATGTCGGGGTCGAAGAGTTCTGCATCTTCGACCGGTACAAGGAATTTGGCTGGCCATCCCTTGGTTATCTCCTCCATGTCTTCATCAGTCATTTTAACGTAGGATTGCAGCTCCTCCTTTCTTTCGTACCTGTATGCATTGATGTAAATGAAGTGTCGGTCTGCGCGGAACTTCGCTAGTGGCTCGTATGTATGCAAGGTGTTTGGGATCATTCTGGGGAATGATTCAATGGTGCGCATCAGTTTCAGGTAGTAAGTGTGGAACACCGCCTTTGACTGCCACTGGTTCACCATATCGCTCGTATACCACAAGGTAGTGAACCTTGCGGCCAATGGCTCTCATGGTTCGACTGCAGGGAATGTCGCTCCCTCCGGCATTTCCCAAGCGACAAATGCAATGAGAATCAATAACCAACTGAAGTGAAACTCATAGCCTTGGTCCTGTGCTTCGCGATAGTCCTTCTCCAACTCATTGACGAGGTAGCTTGCCCAGTTCATCTGCATCCCTTTGACACACTTCCCTGCGAGGTCGACTACAAACCCCGTGACATATGTCGGACGGTTCTTTCTGACAATCTTGCCAGCGATAAGCTGACAAGCAAGGTGCACTGTGCCATCCTGGATGGTGGATACCTTGTAGCATCGCTTCCCCTTCTCCACGTGGCCATGGGCCTCCTTGATCCGTTGGGACAATGTGCGATCTGATGCCTTTCCTGGGTAGAACTGGTGAGGGTCTGGTCCTTACATGCTCAATCAAGTGATCATGTGGATCAATGTCGGATCCACAGTCACGCGCTTATCTAACCAGATATAGCCTCCATGGTAGCATGATAGGAGGAGTTTAATGCACACGTTAACCTCCTGATGTTTGTCGAAGTGGGGGATCTTCATGACGTTCAAGATCGTTGATCTCACAATCTCCTTGATCCATGTAATGTCCCCACTTTGGGACATCATCACAGTGTAGAGATTTATGATGACCAGAGTAGCCAAATGGATGCTATAGCGAGTACAGGGGTATTTGAGAGGCATTGTGGGGTCCAGCTTGCATTAATGATCATATTCCATCATTATGAGCCATTCCGCACAGGTTGGCTTTGGTTTCGTTGCATTCCGATGATTTCCATGATTTTGACTATTTTGAGCTACAAGTTGATTGAAATCACTGAAGAGGTCATTTTGAGCACATTACTTGGAGGAACCTCTCAGTGTAATAGCTCATTGGAATCGAGAGGAGAAACACTACAGGATGGGATGGCTAGAAGTGACTTTCAGTGGCCAGGGAAGCCACAAGGAGAGATAAGGTGTTTTTTAGAGGTAAAAAGGTTAATTAATTAATTAAAGTGATTTAATTAATTAATTAAATATTAATAAAATGAAAGTCACTTTGGAGGGACAAGGTGAGAGAAAAAGTATAAAGCAAAGGCAAGGGCCTCTTCTCATTCATTCGTGTATGTTTATCTTTTGATTTATGCCTTCTTTCTAGTGAGCCCAACATTGGGGGTTTTGAGGGTTTTGACTTAACAAACCCTAGAGGACGATTCAGTGGTGAAAGATTCCACCTAGCTTGTCCCATGCTTGGTTCTGGAGATGCAATACTCTCCAACACCATTCTAGCTCGGTTATACATCAGTGCAGGAGGGTTCTACACAGCCACAGGCACGGGAAGAGAAGGAGGGCGCACCATTGGGGGTTTCCAACAAGGGGGGCGCACCATCCTTGGAGAGAGATTCGTTGTAGGAGATTGGCAGGACCGTTGAGGATTCTATCACTTGGGTTTTCATTACAGGGCCTTGGACATCAGATCTAGTGCTTTCTGAGATAGTTTTATGGCTTAGATTATTTCTTGCGCAGTGGGGCGAATTGAAGAGAAGGAGGGCGTTTTTGAGATCCAAATCTACTTCGTTTGGAGGAGTTACACTTCAGATTTGACCCTGAGACTTCACCTAGTGACTTGCAGTGTCTCGATCTATATTTCTGGAGAGTTTCAGAGCATTTGGAGGCCTCCTTTAGCAGGGCCGAATTATCTAGGGCTTCAGTCACCCAGTGGGGCGCGCCATTCAGTGGGGGATTTCAGATCTACAGAGATTGAGAGGGATCTTGGAGATTCGGGCACCTGGGTTGTTCTTACCATCACCCGATCTATCAGTTGGAATATTTCCTAGGGTGATTGGACACTTTTGACAGCAAGGCCGGAATATTGAGGAGCTTCAGCACTGCAGCAGGGTGTGGCACTTTCCAGCTTGAGGGGTTTGGACGTGGCATTGGTCTTCATTTCTTATCCAGCCTTTGGAGGCTTGTTTTGTATTGTCGGGAGCATTTTGTAGCAACTCTATTATCTATCTTCTTGGCCATCTATTGAGCATTCCAGATCGGCATCTTCATTGTAGCAGGTTTCTTTATTTTATCAATAAAGCAGTTTGAGATGTTTTGGCTTGTCTATCCTATTGCATATGGTTGAGGTATGTTCTATGGTTGTCACTTCTTGTTATTTGTTGTATACACACATATAAACACATCAGTAAACCCTAAGACCAAAATCAATGGCCATTCAACAACTAAACCCATCTAAACAAGTAGGACAACAAAGTGTTTGACGAAATACCTCACTCAGAAAAAGTTTTTAAAAGATACCAAAACTGTGATGATGCTTGCATAATGGCTTGGGATCATTACAGTGGTATCAGAGCTAAGATTCCTCCCAACCAGTGGGAATTAGCACATGCATGAAGAGCCATGGAGGGGTCTTCTATACGGAGAGATGGATTTGTTTTACCTTCCTAGAGAGAGTATGATCTGTAAAGGGGAATATTATGCCCTTGGGGAGGAAACTAGGGCTCAATTGACATTCCAACAGTTTTTATCTATAAAGAATACTAGGTGGAGAAAAGAGGAGGTTATATATTGGGTCAACATAGCAGAGGAAAACAAATCTATGGATATTTTGGACTTTACTAGAGAGATTGTTGATTGTGATAGGGAATATGAAACCCTGAATGAGATTCTCAGATATCTAGTGACATTCCATCATTTTGTATCCTATAAAAATCCAAGCTGGAGCAAAGATGAGGTTACACATTGGGTCGGCATAGCAGAGGAAAATAGAGCTATGTCAACTAGATGGTTGGAAGAAGAGAGAAACCCCATGCCCAATAGGGGCACACAACCTTCCCACTATTGCAAGGGGCCGTGGGAACCTGATCATAGTTGTATGGATCAAAAGCACACTATTGAGGCACACTATGACAGGGAGGATGAGGTGTGTGTGGATGGAGCAAAAGAGATTGATTCAGAGCAGTCAGATGATGACAGTGACTCGTGCACAGATGCTAGTGATAGTGACTTTACCTTAGAGCATAGTGATGTTTGCATGCTTGAGGAGGAGGATGACCCTTGTGTAGTGGATAGGCAGTTGGATGGACAGGACGATGGGACCAGTGTCTTAGCAGACATGTCACATACCATTGATAACCTTATGCCTCAGTGGAGTGGTGACACTAGTGAGGAGTCACACGTGTTAGCACCTAGAGATGATGAGCTTCCTATGGGGGTCGTGACACATATGTCACATGTTCAGACACCCATGATAGCCACGTCACATGAGGAGATCAGTGGCACGTCAGGTATGATGGATGAGCCTAGTGTGAGGGATGCACTCCATGGACAGGTAGACCCACAGGTCCAGGAGGAGGTACAGGATGTACAGGCAGGGGACCTTACACATACAGATCAACCTGAGGGGATTGAGTCACAGCTATTGGAGACTCCATTAGTTGAGCAGATTGCAGAGACTGACAGGTTGATGGAGCACTTATTTCCAGGATCGGCTTGCAGTGACGAGGATTCACTCTTTAGTATCCAGGATGACCATAGCATGTATCTTGTTACATCTATATGGGATCCAGGCGCAGATGATAGTAGCAGGTTGAGTGCACAGGAGGATACAACTGCTCATACAGGATACAGTGTGAGTCAGGGGGAGATGGTATCTAGTGATGGGATGCAGTGGCATACAGGAGTACCCAATAGCACAGTAGACAGTGGACAATTCATCACATCATCTTATGCAGAGCGTGTTGTTGGCGATTCTAGAGCTGACACTAGCAGGACTGACACTAGCCGTGAGGGGTCTGAGATGGCACCCCAACATGACCATGATCAGCAGTCACCAAACTTAGTAGCACAGTTGAGACTTAGTGAGGATATGATCAGGGCAACCACTAGATGTATTGATGACATGCATGCAGTGATGGCAAATTACTGTTGGAGAGCATCAGTGGCACAGGGTAGCTCAGATGGAGGGTTTTCCATGGATGATTTAAACACTCTCCGAGAGAGAGTATCTGTGATGAGGACTGACTACCAGCAATTGTTGACAGACAGGGATTATCTACTGGGGATTGGTGAGATGTATCATGAGGCTCTGAGGGAGCAGGAATTGGAGATGGACCAACTCACTCAGGAGTTGGAGAGCACTCGAGGATTTTTGAGAGGCAGACAGACTGCCTTTCAAGAATCAGACAGACTACCTTTCAAGAATCAGACAGACTRCCTTTCAAGAATCAGAGTCTAGGACATATGAGTCTCTTGAGGAGATCTATCAAAGGTCCACTTCATCTGTCTTAGTGGACACTCAGATGTATTAGTCAGTCACATGGTTAGAGGATGTTGGTGATCTAGCAGAGGAGCACCAGTTGATGGGGGACACTTCCATTTGTGTCTTGGGAGTGGTTGATCTCCATATAGTGATTGGTCCAGCCGTACGCCCAACATCTGTGATGCAGCATGAGTTTGCGGGAGATGACAGGAGTATGGCGGAGCATACAGTGATGAGTGATAGTTCACAGAGACATGTTGAGATGTATGGTGGGATTCAGAGGGGTGTACTGCCTGGCAGGGAAGAGACACACTTAGGGGAGCATACAGGTGCCACTCCTTTGCAGCAACATATGGTTATGAGATCTCACCTTCACCATTTCAGCAGTTACCTGGGTGATGGGAGATGGAGAGCGGTTTACCAGCAGTTGGAGGAGTTGCTTTCGATTGTACCTGACGATTGGGGTTTAGTGATGACTACAGGCGAGCAATTATCATGGATACTGATGGACGAGCTTCTGGTCGAATCCTTGGGATTGACCAAAGCATGTGACGCCTTCCAATCCTACAGTCAGCTGCAGATATGTCTGTTATCCCTTTTCGACACGCTTATCATTGACAGTAGCATGAGGAGGATAGCATATGAGCACATAGGGCTTATGACAGTGATTAGACTCACACAGAAGCAAGTAGAGGAGATTGGAAGTGATAAACTTCCAAGTTTTCCATGGGACCCAAGAGTCCATTTTGTTAGCACGATGTTCATGTTGACCCAGGTTGCACAAGAGAGCCACACACTCCACCTTGGTTTGGTTTGGAGTGGGTCTGCAGGTACTTGTCCTATGGGGTGAGACCTTTCCTTCTGCTTGATCATTATGATAGGGCATGGAGATGTTTGGACAGGTACTTCTTCTACAGAGATGTCTTCATTGATACAGTTTCTAGACAACAGGTCCAATGATCACAGGTGTTTCAGCTGGAGGACCCAGGAGAGGAGGGTTCAGGATGTATGCAAGGGGCAGACAGTCATGGTCGGAATAGTGCAGTGTCAGCATGAGGATCTTTGACAGAGGTTAGCATGGGACTCAGGGATTGTAGGATTGAGCAGCTCATTGACCGACAGGGGAGAGTGGACCATTGCAGGGGAAATTTATTCTAACTTTCCATTGAGCTTCAGTGGTGAGAGGAGCGCATCACTTGCAAGTGCCTCACGGAGGTCTTGCAGTACCTCATTCGGGCATCAGCATGTGCAGTTGATGGAGGCTGTGTGGATCTTGGTAGAGATTTGGAGGATGGACTCATTCCGAGATGAGGCCATGTGTCATGTGCAGGAGGTTCACAGGGTTGATATCTTTCAAGACTATGCTTCGCAGAGTATTGCGGTTCACTTCCTGATATGGGATTCAGGGGGTGGAGTGTACTATTGTTCGTCTTTGGATGGGTTCTACTATGTATCCCACAGGTGGACATGGGATCCTGGTATTTTACTTGGAGGGATTTGGGTATTTCTTGAGGACAAGCAATTTTCTAGCAGGGAGGACTGTAATGTCCCCACTTTGGGACATCATCACAGTGCAGAGATTTATGATGACCAGAGTAGCCAGATGGATGCTATAGCGAGTAGAGGGGCATTTGAGAGGCATTGTGGGGTCCGGCTTGCATTGATGATCATAGTCCATCATTATGATCCATTCCGCACAGGTTGGCTTTGGTTTCGTTGCATTCCGACGATTTCCATGATTTTGACTATTTTTATAGCAGGGCCGAAATATTGAGGAGCTTCAACACTGCAGCAGGGCATGGCACCTTCCAACTTGAGGGGTTTGGACGTGGCATTGGTCTTCATTTCTTATCTAGCCTTTGGAGGCTTGTTTTGTATTGTCGAGAGCATTTTGTAGCAGCTTTATTATCTATCTTCTTGGCCATCTGTTGAGCATTCCAGTTCGGCATCTTCATTGTAGCAGGTTTCTTTATTTTATGAATAAAGCTGTTTGAGATGTTTTGGCTTGTCTATCCTATTGCATATGGTTGAGGTATGTTCTATGGTTATCACTTCTTGTTATTTGTTGTATACACACATATAAACACATCAGTAAACCCTAAGGCCGAAATCAATGGCCATTCAACAAGTAAACCCATCTAAACAAGTAGGACAACAAAGTGTTTGAAGAAATACCTCACTCAGAAAAAGTTTTAAAAAGACACCAAAACAATGATGATCCTTGCATAATGTATTGGGATCATTACAATCCATGGTTGGGGAACTATCTTGGGCTTCTTCCAAGTTGTCTTCATTAGGTACCTATGCAGTGCGAGCATCACATAGTTCTTCATGTCTCCGAGGTTGAAGTCACTGATCTTGAGAGCTGGGATCAGTCCCAACTGTGGTCTGACTGCACGTATCCCCTTCGGGAGGTACGCAGTGATCAACATGTACCCAAAGTCATGCGGAACAAAGTCAAGACCAACCGTGCCAGCCAAAGGCAAGACGTAGTCAGGCAAAACCGACGGGATCTGCTTCGCGTTCGCCAAATCGTCACGGTGCTTGCTTCTTTTCTCGACAGCGGGTCGGCTAAACCGACGTGTAATCGATGGGGACGCTTGCAGTCTGCTACTCGACGATTCTTGTACTACGACAGACACGACTTACTTAGCCATGAGGTCGATCAGAATATCTTCCAAAAAAATCTCTATTGCACTAAGGTCGCCCGATATGCATGCTCATAATCAAATAACTTGGGTAGGTGAATCGAATCAGTGGCGACGTCTAGACAGTACAGCGTGGTATGCGATCAATTCTTTGTTAACTCGAATATCTCAGGTTGCAAAAGTGGTCCTGGTGTGACATTTGACGAATTAAATAAGCAATGTCGTAACAAATTCCTTCAACTGGTCGAAATGACTTAATCAATATGAATTCATCCGTTATGGCGCGGTCTCAACGGTCCAATGGCGATCTTTTCGGCAATAACTATGTTTCTAATCGTTCTAGAGCGTCGTTCTAACAGTCGAGACACCTCCAACGGTCATATAGCTTCACCGTGGTGAAGTTCCATTCTGCACGGTTCTTCTATTCCGACGTGGTTCAAGTTCTACAAGCCTACCTTCTGCGAAGTCTCCTCTGGAACTTCCTGCAGTCTTTCTAGCTTTGCTTTCTTATTGTTGAGTTTTCTTCCGTTCTTCCCTGTGATTTGAGTCATTGGGTTCCTCTTTCCATTCTTGTTCTTATCTTCTCTTAGCGTAGTAACTTCGCACTGCCGAGGGTCTTTCAAAGGATTCGAGTGTAATACCTCTTCTCTTACTATTTCTGTGGTGGGTGCTCTTCTTGCGTGCATGGACAGATTCGTTAAGCCTTCTTGTGTTCTTTTAACTTCGACAACTAACTCTCTTGTTTTCTGTTGCTTCGAATTGTCCCCTTGTTCTTCTATTAGTCACGCTATTTTCCTATCCATGAAGTCCCTTAGTTCATGCTTTTTCTATTCGGTGGCTTCCTCCTCTGCTTTCCTTCGGATCTGATCTTTCTCAATCCAGGTTGTTCCTAACAAGAGTGCAAAAGGGGCGTCATTCTCAACAAACTTAATGACCTCAAATTCTTCTTTAGTCGATGTTCCATGGGAAATCATAGGTACATTAGTAACTCTTTCACATAAGGTTATCATCTTTTCCTTAAACAATCATATTCTTCGCAATGAAGGAACCATAGCAGACTTTCCCAATATTTCCCAAGTGCTTTCTGGCATGATATTCACCTGTGTTTCCTCATCCAGAACACAGTCTACGTCGAAGTCTCCTATTCTTGTTTCTAAACACTGCTTCTCTTTTCAGATCTCTCGTAAATTGATGTCTTTGTGATCATTCATTGTTTCTTTCAGTTGTAATAACATAGTCTCTAATTCTTTCTGGTTGTTTAACATATTCTTAGTTTCTTGACCTTCTTCATAGTTTTCTTATCTCGTGTTCATCTTTTCAACTTTAGCAATCATTCTAGGGCAATCCAAAACCTCATGAGCAAAAACTTTACAACAAAGACAAATAGGACCTGTACCAGGGCATTCCTTAGCAAGATGTCCTGGTCTTCTGCAATTATAACACTCTGTCAATCCTCTCTTTCTCTTAAACGATCCCCAACCTTTCCTATATTGCGCACTAGGATAATAGTGATGGACCTGCAATCCGCAAAAATTCTTTCTAGGTTCTTGGATCCACTTATTAGTCCAAAAAATCTTTCTATGCATAGGAATAACATATCCTTCACTTTCTCTATCAAATTTATTCATATCAAATCTTCTTTCTTCTAGCTGTGCCCTAGTTTTTAGACTAGGACAAAATCTATCAAACATACCTAGATTCATACTTTTGAAGAAAAAATTTCCACTTATCTTACTTTTACCAGAGCACAAAGATTTAAGCTCTTACCTCTTTTCTTTAGATCAAGTTCCTTTCTTAGCACAGAGCTTCGCAAATCAAGTAGGATATTGCTCACTACAGCAACATATCTATGCACATAGCTTTCTATTTTCTTCAGTTCCCAACAATCATAGTTTTAGGACCCGACAACATAACCATTTGCTGGCATAGGGCCAGACCCAAGGTTCAACGCTTCAACAACGCACCAAAAAAACCTAACTACCGGCCCTTCTGGCAACACTTGCGAAGCAAATGAAGTCTCACCCGAGGTAGAGACAGGGGGGTTGCAGGACTCAAGTGTCTACAACCTTACCGGGACAATGATCTGTGATCACAAACTCAACAAAGCACTAGCCAATAACGTGCATTAAGTTATGATTCTTATTCACATCGCAGGTTAACCCTAATTACATATCAGCTTAGTAACAACCAATATTAAGCACATCTAATCCTTTAACACATTGCATCAGAGAAGATCCAACATTTATTCATATCATAAAGCACTAAGGATTCATAGATCTATCTAACATACATCAAGAACAATGCACTAAGCAAGTAGATACAAAAATCACATGAACAACATCGCACAAAGCACAACAACACAGGATATACGTGGTTCACCCTAGTGTGGGGCTACGTCCACCAACTCTTCTTCTTCTTTATTAGTCTCTTTCAATCTTCTTACAGGCACAAAGCCATAGAGCCGACTCCACTGAGGGACAGGAGATCTACGCGATCCTCCTTCCCCGAATTAGGTCAGGGCCCAAATCCTTACACAGTCCATGCACAAAACACTTACAAAACGCTTGCACTTAGCTCTCCAAGCCTTGACACATTCGTGCACAAAGCTAACTAGCCATGCACTAAGCCTATCTATGACTAGTAACTGTTTCTTACATCACTTAGCTACTTATTTATACATTATTCAAGGACCTAAGCATGGGTAAACCCATGCGCCGACATCCCATACCCGTTAGATAAACCATAAAAAGCCGCAAAATGGGCGAGATCCCACGATCTCCGCTTTGCCTGGGCGCTCTGTCTTCAACTAGCCTGTCGAAGTCCCAAACACAGTCAAACACGACCAAGGTTCTGCCAAAACTTGGTCGAGGGCCAATAATGCGTTTCTTCAAGGGAGAAGTTGTAATATTTGTTCTTTCTATTAATTTCTCTTCCATTAATGTTTTGATAGATTTTTTTGTCTAATTTTTCATGACTATTGCATTCATTAACAAGATCGATGGCAAATAAAACCATAAATGATGCAAAAGGTGCTATCGTCAATCAAGTTTTCAGAATACCGGTAGACTAAGTTCGCTCATATCAATCGTCGCGTCGAGGGTTTAATGGAAAATCATGAGTCACTCTGAAATGTCGATATTGTTCCAGTAAGCATTAGCTTTGGTTCAAACCCTAGTGTTGCATTGGCTTCGGTTGAAACCCCAGAGTTACAAAAACAAATATAATTGTCTTTTGCAACAAGCCAAATTGCTCTGGATTCAAGATATTTTCATGTCCACTCATTGTCATTTGAGTTTCGAAATTATTTTAATATATAGTTAAAATATTAGTTATGGAATTATTTTCATGTCTAGACATTGCCATTTGTGTTTGAAACTATTTTCAGTAAAGCAAAAGTTTGTGCACAGATACAATCATATTTTTTAACACCCGAAGGATATTCCTATGGAGAAAGTCTTACTTTGAGTATTGAGACTAGTTTGAAACGAGTAATATATTTAATGCATGCATAAAAACAGTGAGTTGCCGATACTTATCGATGTTCACCAGCTGCGAGTCAGGCGACTGTGCTAGTTTTATGTTATGTTATCTATTTGAAAAATTGTCATTTATATTTTTATAATTTGTTTTTTTAAATAATGATTGAAAATAGTTAGTCTTGAAGCTTAGCTTAATCGGTCTAGAGCCAAACGTGAGTTTTTCATGCTTGTCGTTGGTCACGGGTTAGACTCTTTTGATTCTTTTTTCTCGCTTACCATCCATAGGACATGGAAATGTATTCAAAGATTTTCCACAAGTACATTTCCGGGAACAAATGATTGAGTGTGAGTGTTTTATTGTACACCTTTAATACATTCAAGAGTATTAGTCTCATGATTTCATATCGTGTTTTAGATCTATCACAATAGGTTTTCATCTATTAAGCTGAAAAAGTTGGGTATAATGGAAGAAAGGATCTGTTAAATAATTGAATTTTTATAAAGTAAAATTTAAGGAATGTTTTATTTTTAAATGCTCTATCTATTATGAAATTATATCGAGATATTATTCACTTTTGTGTAATTTGGAAAATACTTATTCATCTTTTGATGTACTAATTATAAGTTTTAAAGTCAAACGGTCTATCTTAAATGACATATCTTGTAAGATTTTTCTGAACCTCACTTTATCGCATTGATGCCAAGTGACTAGGGGATCTTCTCATGAGATGTTTTCAACCAATTTCAACATTTAGTGGTGCCAAGTGACTATGGGATCTTCTCATGAGTAGCACAACAGAAAGAGGGCTAAAGTCCGTGATGGATTTAAGAGATACCACTCAATTGTGGACCACCTTGTTATGCTAAGGCTCAATGTGGAGGAGTGTCGCAATAATAAAACCAATCTCTTGTTTTGTTTTGTTGACTTTAGAGAAACTTTTGACACAACGCCCATAACTAGCCTTTGGAATAGGTTAGAAGAGCTAAAAGTTTGTTTCAAGTTGAGAGTTACTGCAATAAGGTTATACAATAACGATATTTGTCAAGTTTAGAAACTCTAACAGTTAGTTGAAAGAAATTAACTGTAATATAGGGGTTAATCAAGGTTGTTCCATGTGCCCTACCCTTTTCAACATATACATTGACAAGTTAGAGGGTTCTTTGGAAGATGCAAGTTGTGTTAGCCTGTCTCTCACTGGTATAGTCATCATCCTTCTGCTTTACACTGATGATATTATTCTTATGGCTGGGAGTCCCTATGATCTCGACAAGTAACTAAAAATTCTCAAGGATTTCTACTCTAGTACGAGTATGATTGTTAACATTAACAAAACCAAGGTTGTAATAATTAAATCCAAAAAAATTACTTGCACTAATTTCATGTATGAAAACAACAACTTGGCAGAAGTAACTTCATCCAAACATCTCAGAACCAATCTTCATCACAAGATTAACTAGAACTATAGCATTAAGAAAAGGATAATGGAGGGTGGAAAGCTTATTATGGACTTCAAAGTATTTGTAACTCAGTGGACCTTTGTTGTGGGATAAAAAGAAACTCCTCTTTGAGACTCTTGTCACTCTTGCTATGTTATATGGTTTTCAAGTTTGGGGTTGTGAAATGATCCAGATGGATGTTGATGGCCTCCCACCTATTCCAACTGACTCATTTTGGCAGTTTTCCAGTTTGGCAGTTTATTTCTAGTTTTCGGGTCCCTGACTTTCGGGGTCGTTTTGAGGCCCTAAACAACGTTTTTAGGGTTTGCCACAGTCAAACTATTATTAACGTTAGAATTTGATGGAAACATGTGTATTCCTTGGATAGACCTTTGCAATGGGTTATCGTACGACTAAAACGAAGATCGTATGCAAAACTTACGACCTCGAGAAGTTGATGTACTAGCTTACCCCAATGGGGCCCACATGACTTTTGGCGCTTCATCTTATAGAGTTGGGTTTTTGGATGTCTAGGGTTTTGGAATTCTTGTTTATTGTAAAAATTCTTGGAGAGCCTCATTGTAACCATCTTCTTGCGAATGAGCGCAGTCATCACATCTCGTCTCAGAAATAAGCCACCACCATTCTAGCAAGCTAGTTTTCTGCTGCATTTTACAGTTTCATCACATTTTCTTATTGAATATAAACCAATTTTACTGTATCTCTGTTATTCTTGTGTCTATGTGTTAAGAACAGTAATAATCTATATTCATTTTCATTTTTCTCTTAAAATATTGATCAGTGGTATCAGAGCGGTCTACTACTTTTCATTCTTAATGCATGTCTTCGACGAGGTCAAGGTACCAAGAATTGGGTCTTGAGCTTGTTTCTCTAGAGGACAAAAGCTCTCGCACGTCCAAGCGACCTCTCATGGCGGGAGAAAAGAAAGACGACGGGATAGGAGATCCTTTCAAAATGTTGCTCGAGGAATCCCTCACACAACAGAGGAACGAAATGATGGACATTTTTGCGCAAATCCTTCGGCAGCTACCAACAGGGGATGCATCTTACTCAAATAGAGGCATCGCCCCGTTCAAAGTACAAATCAACTTTGATATTCCCATATTTGAAGGTCAAATAGACGCAGATGTTGTAGACAAATGGTTGAATCTGCTAGAAGGGTATTTTTTTGTCCATAACTTTTCGAACAGAGAAAATATTACGGTTGCGCTCCTCGGAGTCGTTCCCATGTCAAAGATTGGTGGGAAACTTCTTGTAGGAAAAATGAAATAGACGAACCCTCGTTATTTACAGTCGCGGTCACTTGGGAGTCCTTCAGGGACGCTATCGAGGAAGAATATTGTTGAAATAATGTAACTGCAAAGAGTATTCTTATTATTATTGATATTTTATTCATAGGATCAATCCCCATTGTGGATTGATCATGTCGGATATTGTAATAGGACCAAATCCCCTTTTGCAGATTGGTCAAAAGACAATTGTAATAGGAAGAATAAGAAGTCGGCCCCAGCAGTTAATTAAGAGGCCCATAAATATAATAAAGGTGGGTTTACCCACCCAGATTGAGAAGTTCGCCCTGCCAGTGAAGAGACACTTCACACGTGCCAGAACTTGTATAAATAAAGGAGGCTAGCGCCTCATTTGAACACAACTCACTTGCTCAATTTGAGAGACAAGTTCTGAGCT
>ML779393.1:626205-645359 GCA_009831015.1 Picea engelmannii
TGTTGCTATTATCTATTGAAATGCAAAGAACTATAATAATGGCATAAACATTAACATGGTATCAGAGCCAACCTGAAGGAAGCATATTTCGCAAGAGAAAAACATCACTGTTGTCGTACCTGCAAATTAGGGTTTTTCAAAAGTGAAGCTTTTGAGCTTCAAAACCAGCTAGAAAGTTGTGCCCTCCCCCAAGGATCATTTTGGCACCTTCAGCGAAGCTTTTCAGTGGCTGGATCTCCCGGAAAATGAAACCCTAGTTTCACAAAAGTACCTGAAGTACCAGAAGTATCAGAAGTACCAGAGTACCAGAAGTACTAGAAGCACCAGTCCAGAAATCCGCAGATCAGATTTGAAGGGGCAAAATTTGGATTTTCTTAGATCCAAACACACCAGGTAGATTGCCTCAGCCAAGCGCATCTCCTGGTAAGTTCAGTTTTTTATTTTGAGCACTTTCATTTTTTGGTCATTTTCCTAGCTTCAGGTAAAGATGTCTGCAAGCATTAAGCTTGTTGACAAGTTAGAAAGAGTGGAAAACTTTTGTGCCTCGAAGTATAGGATTGGCCTCATTCTTGAAGAGAATTACCTAGCAAGATTCGTCAAAAACGAAGTACCGGAACCCGACGATGCCGTAGAAAAGACAAAGCAACAAAAGGACACAATAAGGGCCAAAAGAATCATTGCAGATTCAATCAAGGACCATCTGATCCCTTATGTGTCATCCAAGAAGACCCCGAAAGAAATTTTCGATGCCTTGACCAAACTATATGAAGGAAAGAACATAAACCAGAAGATGAATCTTAGAACTCAACTGAAGAATACAAGGATGCAGAAAGGAGAAATGATTCAGGAATACTTCTCCAGAATCTCGGAATTCAAAGAACAGATAGAAGCTATTGGAGATACCATAGATGAAGACGAACTCATAATGGCGACACTAAATGGTCTTACAAGACCTTGGGATGCTTTCAGCCAGACGATACGTGCCAGAAAGGAGAAACTGAAGTTTGACAGCCAATGGGAAGAATGCATCCAAGAAGAAACAAGAGTACTGAATCGTGAAGCGCTACTAGCTAGGGATGATGATCAAGCCCTAGCCACCCACACCAAAGGAGGAAGGAATAAACCCTACTTCAAAAGGGAAATTCATAGAGAGCCTCAACCATCAAACAAATCCAATAACAAAGAATCTCATCCAAGGAGATTTCAGAAGAAAGGACAACGCAAGGAAAGAGATCTCTCATCTATACAATGCTATCATTGTGATAAGATGGGACACAAGGTGAATTCTTGTCCAGTCAGACGAGAAGAATACAAGAGGAAACATAAGAGGCAACATGCCCACATAGTCGAAGATGAAGAGCCACCTACAAAGATGATCAAGGACCATGTCTTGATCTCGGCCCTCTCAAGATCGGTAACACCTAGAGAGGACACATGCTAATTGATAGTGGTGCATCAAAGCACACGACGGGTAAGAGAAATACTCTCTCTTGTATTTCAGAAAAGAAGTTTTCTCAAAAGGTAACACTTGGAGATGATTACCAATATCCCATCAAGGGAGTGGGAGAATCAAACTACAAGCTAGATTCATAAAACTCAATAAAGATCAAGGATGTACTCTATGTACCAGGCTTGAAGAAGAAATTACTTTCCATATCAGCTTTAGACAAGAAAGGCTATAGAGTTGCCTTTATAGATGGATAAGTTCTTATGTGGGCTAGAGGAGAAACCATAAATGAAGCAATCATCATTGGAAATGAAGAAAATGGCTTATATAAGCTAAAGGGTCACCCAGAGACTGACATGACCCATGCCATTGTAAACTCATGCGAACTTTAGCATAGAAGATTCACCCACATCAACTACAAGGTGCTACCATACATATGCAAAGCTGTCATAGGTTTACCAGAACTCAAGGGTGATCAGGAAGGCATATGCAATGGATGTGCACAAGGGTAGAATATCAAGAACCCTTTTCCAAAGAGGGACAACAAAGCAGAAGGAGTACTGGAACTCATTCATTCAGACATGTGTGGCCCAATTCCATCATCCTCCATTAACGGGTATGTATACTATGTATCATTCATTGATGACTATTCTCACAAGACCTGGATATATTTCTTGAAATCTAAAGATGAAGTATTCAACAAATTTAAGGAATTTAAAGCCTTGATAGAGAATCTTTCTGAAAGGAATATTAAGATACTCAAGTCAGATAATGGAGGAGAATATACCGTTGTTACCACCAATTTTCAGCCCGATGAACCAGACGAGCCAGAAGAAGGCGAGAACCTTTTCATTCATAGATGTGGGTAAGAGGCACCCTGCTGCACTTTATCGTTGATAGCGGTAGCCGGAAGAACCTCATCTTAGAAGAGTTTGTCAAGTGGCTAGCCCTGCCGACAATGCTGCAACCATAGCCCTACACCATTAGATGGATTCGCCAAGAAAGTGATCTTCACGTTAGCTAACAGTGTCACTTGTCGTACGACATCAAGCCCGTCAAAGATGAGGTACTCTGTGATGTTGCTCCTCTCGAAGTTTGTAATGTTCTTTTGGGCCAACCTTATTTATGGAAACATCATGTTGTATAGGATTCTAGACCTCGTAGTGTTATTATTACTTTGAACAAGAAATTATACAGGATACCCAAGGCAGTCCCACCTAATGTTATTTCCTTGATCTCTGCCAAGCAATGCAAGAAGGTCATCTCTCAGGCCAGGAAGTTTGTCTTCTTTTTTATTCGCTCTCAGAGTGAGTGAAAGATTGCAGCCACATTCAGGGCCTCCATAGCCGACCTCTCCACACAGCAAAAGCAAGTGGACAAGGTTGTGGCAGAATACAAAGATATCTTCTCCTCACCTACCGGGGTACCTCTGCACTATCAGGTCAAGCATCCCATCGATATGACCTTCGACACACCGCCGTCAAATGGGCCAATCTACCGCCGCTCTCTGTTAGAGAATGAGGAGATCAAGCGATAGTTTCAAGAACTGTTCCACGAGGGGCACATCTGTCCCATCTCATTGCCTTGTGGGAGCCCAATCGTCCTGGTGTAGAAGAAATACATGACCTGACGACTCTACAATGATTACCAGACCCTAAATAAAATCACAGTCAGGAATCGGTACCCGATTCCTAGAATCGACGATCTTCTTGATCAACTCAAGGAGGCCAAATACTTCAGTAAGATTGATCTGAAGTCTGGCTACCACGAGGTCCCCATAGAACAAACAGATGTATGGAAGATTGCCTTCAAGTCAAAAGAAGGTCTTTTTGAATCGTTGGTCATGCCCTTTGGTTTGACAAATGCTCCAACAAATTTCATGAGGATGATGGATGATATCCTGCAACCTTTCACCAATACTTTTGTAATGGTGTATATGGATGACATCCTCATCTACAACAAGACTTGGGCGGAACACTTGCAGCATATTCAACAGGTTCTGCACACCCTGCGGCAACACAAGCTATATGCCAACTTGGAAAAGTGTTCCTTCGGCATGGACATGGTCTAGTACCTAGGCTACATCGTGGATCAACATGGTGTGCATGTGGATCCAGCCAAGATCCAAGTCATCCGTGATTGGCCAACCCAAACCACACTCACTGAGCTTTGGAGCTTCTTAGGCCTTGCCAATTTCTATCGCTGGTTCGTGTTGGGATTCTCCCATATTGCTTGGGCCCTCAACCAAGTAACCAAGGGTGGTGGTAAGGAAAAATTTGTGTGGGGCCTGTCCCAACAACAAGTGTTCAATGTTTTCAAGCAGTGCTTGTGATCAACCCCAATAATTTCATTACCGGACCCGTAACAACTCTTTGACATCGAGAGAGATGCTTCAGACTATGTTGTGGACAAATTTATCACTCAGCAAGGCCACCCCCTGGCCTATTATAGTGAGACACTGTCAGATGTTGTTTGTAAGTACCCTACTTACGACAAATAAATGTACTCCATTGTGCAATCCTGCCGCCAGTGGAGACATTACATTCTCGAGAAGGAGACAATCATCCACACAAATCACAAGCCATTGCAGTTCATGTAGACACAAGGAAAATTGCAGCATGACCGCCATCAAAAGTGGTCCACATACTTGCAGTAGTTCCACCTCAACATCAAGTATAAAACTGGAAGTACCAACTGAGTCGTTTATTGCCTCAGCTGACCTCCAGTCGCGACACTCACCACAGTGCTGGAATCTTGTGACCATGACTTCACCACCACATACCAAATTTTGGGCGCAAAATCAGTTGTCGCTAATTTCCATATTCAAGTCAGGTTATTGTGTCGACTGGGCCATCTCTGTGTTCCATCAAGCGAGCAAGCGAAGCTGATTTGGGAGCCCACCACAATCATGTGGAAGGACACTTCGACGTCGAAAATACAGTGGCAGTGTTGTAGAAACATTTCTACTGGCCAAAACTTCGACAGGATGTCAACAAGTATATCAGGCCCTACACTTCCTACGTTATTGCGAAACCAACCACTGAGAAACATGGCATGTACACCCCCCTGCCTAGCCTCGACATGCCATGGGAGTCCATATCAATGGACTACATGTCGAGCCTTCCGACCACCACGAGGGGAAATGATTGTGTCTTTGTGGTTGTTGATCTCTTTTCCAAGATGGCGATCCTGGCCGTCTGTAAGAAGAGCATAACAGTAGAGGCCACTGCCAAGCTCTTCTTTGAATGAGTCTGGGTACATTTTGGAATCCCACAAACCATTGTCTCATATCGGGACATTCAGTTCCTCAACACATTCCGGTCAAGCCTCTGGTCACTGCTGGACACCAAGCTCACCAAATCCACTGCCTTCCACTCCTATACAGATGGCCAAACTTAGGTCGTCAATAGGATGATCGTGCATATCCTGCGCATGTACAATTCCAAGCACCCCCACACATGGGATCAAAGTCTTCCCTATGTTGAGCATAGTTACAACAAGGCCCTACATATATTAACCGGCCACAGCCCCTTTCAAATCAGGTTGGGATTCCAACCATTGGGTCCAATGGATGTTGCACTACCTCTTTCGGCCACCCCAGCAGATTCATCACCTGCTCCAACTGAAGCCGACAAAGCCTCCTGGTTCATTGAACGGATCCAGCACATCCACCAACAGGTTCAAAATATTTACAGATGTCCAATGCCAAGTACAAGCAACACCATGATCAACACCGGGTGCCACATAAGTTTCAAATGGGAGACAAAATGTGGTTACACTTGCAGAAAGAACGCCTTACAGGGCACCATCGAAAGCTTCTCCCACTCCGTTACAAACCTTACACCATCACCAAGGTTGTGGGTGACAATGTTTTTCAGCTCAACATTCCTCCTTTCCTTGGCCTGCACCCAGTGTTCAATGTGGATCTCCTTCGGCCATACTTCCCACCATTATTGGACACCTCAGAGATAGTCGAACAGTTGACACCAACATAGCTCAACCCTAACTGCATGCAACATGCATCCAACGATGAGATTGCGGAAACACAGGTCAAGGGCACTTGCCAACAAATGATCCATCTTTATCGAGTTGTCAAAGCAAGGCAGCGTCTGCATCAAGGCAAGTGGCTCACCCAGGGCCAAATTTAGCAAAAATTTCATCATCTAATGGGGGCACTTAACGCAATGGATACCATTGCTTCCTAAGGGGGGAGGATTGATCCAGATGTATTTCGGTGCTATCCCACCTATTCCAACTGGCTCATTCTGGCAGTTTGATAGTTTTTTTCTAGTTTTATGGTCCCTGACTTTCGGGGCCGTTTTGAGGCCCTAAACAACGTTTTTAGGGCTCACCACAATTAAATTGTAGATGAAGTCAGATTCTAGTAATAAACATGCATATTCCTCGGATAGACCTTTCCAACGGGCTATCGTGCACCTAAAACGAACATCGTATGAAAAAGTTACAACCCCAGAAGTTGATGTACTAGCTTACCCCAACGGAGCCCACATGACTTTTGGCGCTTCATCTCCTAGGGTTAAGTTTTTGGATTTCTAGGGATTTGGCATTCATGTTTATTGTAAAAAGGCTTGGAGAGCCTCATTGTAACCATCTTATTACGAATGAGCACAATTGTCACATCTAGTCTCATAGATAATCCGCCACCATTCTAGCGAGCTTGTTTTCCGTTGAATTTTACAGTTTCAACACATTTTCTTATTGAATAGAAATCGGTTTTACTGTATCTCTATTATTGTATCTCTACTATTCTTGTGTCTCTGTGTTAAGAATAATAATAATCTATATTCATCTTCATTCTGCTGGTAAAATCTGGATCACGACATCTCCAGAAAATCGTGGAGAAAGATAGAGCAAATCCAGAAGTACTTTAAAATGTATAATCTCAAAATTAATGGCAATACACCCTATCATATACTCCTCGTAGAAGCAAGTCTTTTCCCCATTGAGAGCATGACTATGACTAGGTGCATAGATGCGCATAATGACAATATACAAGGTTGTGGGGATCTAGAAAGATTTAAGGACAACTACTTAGAGCACAAGAAACTAAAATAGATATGCACTAGAGTGCATAATGGAAGTGATGGATCATGCACATAATAAAGCTAGAATGCATGTACATGAAGTAGGCATGATGAGATTGAATGCTTAATGCATATTGATTTGCATTTGTGCATGTGGACATCCCTAAACATGCTTGTAGACCGAGAGTATTATGTTATTATATATGAAATATTCACTATGATATTTGAATATGACTAATGATGGATTATGTAAGCATTAAAAGTTTATAGCATGGTTGAAAGTGATGACAATGTCGCCACTTATGGTAGCCATCCACATGAAGAGGAATTATGATGGTAAAACATTGATCGAAGGTTGGTGAAGGGAACCTGCGAGCTTCTACAAAATACCATTTGATCGGGTAGCATCAAGCAATATAATAACAACCATGCAGGTGTGTGTTTGGGTTGATAACAATGCATAAGTGTTGAAGGGAATTGAGGTAAGAGTTCCCTTAATTGGAATTTAATAATTGAATCAATAAAAAGGCAGAAGGCCTTGAGTATCCAAATATTATTTAATGTTTGAATGATATCACGTGAAATTTAATAGCACGTGTGTTCTATTGGTTATGAGATCATAACCAGGACAAGTCATGAGACATATTCCTGTTGTAATAATGGATGCTAATAGAGATAGCCATGTGTGAGGCCATGTTGTGGTTGGATATCGAAGGGCTATTGCATCATACAAGTGCTTAATGGTCTTCCTTCATATAACCGATGTTTGGATTGCAACCTCTTTGTCGACACTAGATAACACTAAGGGATTTTATTGCTAGTGTTGTGTATCGGTTGAAGAGGAAGGTATCCAAATAATTGAACAAGTAAAATGAGAAGAGTTTGGATGATAAGTCGAGGCATTTGTTAGACCTTGCAACTCACCATGTGTTGACGATTGAAAACGTCAACGTAGTTTCGCCCGCAAAGTGTTGCTTAAGCCTATTATATTAAAACTAATAATACTAGTAGGTGGGACCCCCTTGAACTATTAAAGAGCATATCCATGCATTTTTTATGTTGAGACGATGTACGACACATGGTTGATGAAGATCTTGTGTTATTGGTTATAAAATGAGCTTATGAAAGGTTGGTTGCTTATGCTACTACGACATATGTTATTCATTAATGTCATTTCAATCTGTTCTTATTACACCTGCATAACAAATATGTTAGTGAAAATTGTAGAAAGACAGTTTTGAGAAATAGCAAAGTACTATATCTGATGCAAAAGAGACCTAGTTATGCAATACTACATGCATGAAAATACTGGTAGATAACTAAGTCCTAGCTAACAAGAAAATAGCTATGAAATTGTGTTTTAATTACACGATTTATATGCATGTGGTTGAAAAGTTGGTGGCACATTTTGGCAAAGAGATAATGCAAATGGTTAATGGAATTAGGTGGCAAAGATATACATGATATGGAACGTTGGTGCTATACTTTGGCAAGGTCAAAATGTTAATGGTTATGTGAATCGTTACATGGAATTTGGATTATGCTATGGCTTAAGTTAGAAAGGTGGCATGGTTTATTGGTTTTGAATGTGTTGATATTCTCGATGCATGGGTTGATTAATGGTGTTAATGGAGGATTCATTGGCATGTACTACTGAGTAAATGAGATGTGGGTGGAGGCGACGTGCATTTACTGCACGTCACATTTACCCTTCTCGTTGACCGCCACCCTAGTTGGACTATTGTTTGATCTTGTTGTTGTGTTCGTGCTCCAAATTTTTGGCAGGGTGAAACCGCTCGACCACCTTCCGTCTTAAGGATTTCAATTAAAAGGTATGTCTCTTTTGGCCATTCTTAACTTCACTCTGGTTATGAAATAATTTTGGCTCAGTTGTGTGGGTTTGTGTTTGTCCTGAGTGCTGCAACTGTGTGAACTTTTGGTTTTAAGTGGAAAATGGATGGTTCTGTCACAATAGTTTTAAGTTCATCGATGTTGTTAGTCTTCCTGAGTGATAGTTCTTTGTTACCATTGCGTTTTGGTTGAAGGGTTTTATTTAAACTTGTAGACAACAATATTCAGGGCTAAATCAAATCATTCAAACACTTTTTCTTCAGAGGTGTCGATCTATCTTTGATAATCTGTGTAGACTTGTCTGTTTGTGAATTAGATTTCATGACTGACAAAGGCTATTGTACAGAGTCGAGTGGGCAACAATCTGTGGCAAGATGATCCAAATTTTAGAGTTCAATTTTGGTTTTCTGTTAGAGGTCCTTTTGTATGTTCCATCGGGGATGTCTAAGTTTGACTTTTGTCCAAGATTTTTGTATGAGATTTTGTAAAGAAAATGACTCTTTGGTGAATTGGAATGAAATAAAGGATTTATTTGTCTCAATTGTCTTGATTATCATCTGGGTGTCTTTACTTCTGTTCTTACATTTATTTCAACAACTGATATGTTCAGAAAAATACAAAAAAGTGAATTTCTAGCAAACTTTTGTTGATAAAAGACTAGCCTAAGCACTTGTAATTAATACTTGTGAGTTAGGATATATATTTTTGTTGGCTATAAATATAGGGTGATATTCCAGTTTACTTTAATTTAGCCAAGTAAAGTCTGAAAATGCTTGAGTTAGATCAATCCATATCTTTTCCTCAACATTTATTTCGCGATCGTACTGGGGAGATCTTCGATATCTTTCTGGTTAAATTTTATACTCGATTTTCATCGATACATCTTTCTTTTTCTGAGTTTTCTTCTTTGACTGTTTTGCTTTTAATGATTGTTCATGTTGCAAGGCAGCCCAATCTTGAGCCCGGTCTCCAAGACCAAACCAACATTGTTTTAAACATGTTTCATACTATTTTAGACACTGCTAGGACCTATGTCGAGATTAATCGTTCTTGGGAAGCAATTGAACAAGATATTAGTACTCAAGAACAATTGGAAGCTAAACGTAGGCGACCTAGAAATAAACAGTAACCTTTTGTTTCTTTAGTTTCAGCCATTCTTTCATGTCCTTTGACTCTCGCGCTTCTGGAAGAAGAAGAGGACTGTTACCTGAAATCAGTCTGATTGTTGAGATAGGAAGAAGAAATGTTGTGCTATCTGTCCAACAAAGTGCTCTAAGGAGAACTTTATCTGATTCATCCAACTCATCTTTCTTTCCCTCATCTATCATCCATAAGATGGCATCAAGTGGTGGCTCTCGTGGAACAGGAAGTGCCCCATCTTCCCAAACTTCATCGTCATCGGTGATTGGTAGCTTGTACAACCACTATATCTATGTCCAATCTACTACGAACCCCACCAAAGTCATCAAGAAGCATGGACTTTTTTAGTTCGAAGAAGACGCCACAACTACACCATGGCATGTGTCCTCTCCTCTTAACCTAGCTCCTGCTACTCGCCCACTTCCAAAGTTTAAAGAGCATTTGTCTAAGTTTTCAGGAAATAACACCGTCAGTACCAATGAACACCTAGTGGCATTTTCTAATGCTTGTCATAACATAGGGGCCAACGACAATGATACTTGCATGCGCCTATTCGTCAATTCCTTGGAAGGGAATGTTGCGGTCGATTTTTTTGACCTTCCTCTTAAGATCTTGTCTACCTGGGAGGAATTAATCTATTGGTTCATATCCACTTACAAGCAATCCAAAAGCCCTTGTGAGAAGTTAAGGGAGTACAATAACGTCACTTACAAAGATAGTGAGACCATCAGGTCTTTCAACTTGTGTTTCGCCAAGTTGTATAATCAAATCCCAGAACTTATCTACCCTCAGAACCAAGCCGCCTTTGTGCATTACTACAATGCATTGCCTTCTCCTTACTGTCATAGGCTTGAAGAAAAATCCATTGATAATTTCGGTTCCACTCTGCACACTTGTTCAGAGTATGAAGAACAACTTGAACGAACTGGTCTACCCCAGAGAGAATCAGTTAGACAGACAAACATGTCCGCTCTCTTACAGCCAGTACAAGATATGAACAATCGTATGATAGCATTTGAGCGGAAGGGTATTGTCTCCCCTCTCACCCCTGGATCTTCATCCTCTTGTGCCCCTCCTTTTAGAAGTCCGGTTGAAAAAAAAAATCAGCCCAAAGTTATCCTGCCTAGGAGTTGGTGTAACTTTTGCAAGCAACACCATGAAGAAACCATGTGTGAGGTGAGGAAGAGTGCCAGAGACAAGATCTTTGGTAAAAGACCGGAAGCCACTATCGTTGTCCTATATTTTGCCAAGCCAGAAGATGTCATGGTTGTCAATACCAGAAACAAAGCCTATGCCCCAAAAGGCAAGTTTGACCCTCCTCGCAGTTCTTCTAGCCCGAGCTCATCCTCAATTGTTGTTGCGCCCTAGGTTCCTAAAATTCCTGAGAGTCAAAGAATCACTCCTTCGCCTCCCCCCCTCTTCCAAATACAACATCTTGAATCAATTGGCTAACATCAAAGCAAGTGCAACCCTCCTAGACATGGTTGTCGTCCCTGAACAACAGATGCATATGAAACAATTCATGGAAGGAAAGGCTTTCGTTGTAGCCAATCTTTCTGAAGAGGTAAGCGAAGAGGATTCTTCTGTAAATAAAGTAGGTGTATATAACTTCAGATACCCTGTAAAAAAAAACCCTTTTTATATTTTTGTAAAGATCATGGATAAAATCGCCCATTGTTGCCTCATCGATGGCGGTTCAGGCCCAAGTGTTATGTTGAAGATTATTATGGAAGAGCTAGGCTTATATTGTATAAACGAAAACGCCCGAAGCATGCTTTCCTATAACAGTCTACAACTAACAACCATATGCGAGAATAAAGACATAATCCTGGTCTTATGCGCTCACCCCGAGATAAGGACAACCCTTGGCATTCAGGTGATCGATACGCCTGTAAGAAATTATTCAATTATCTTGGGAAGAGATTGGCAAGCTCTAATGGGTGGATACCTCTCGCTCGAGGAGACATATTTATCCGTTCCTCAGAATGGCAATAACATTATAGTCCTGATAGAAGGAAGAATTCCACCCTACATAGAGAGTGTTCTGCAATATAGCGTAAACTATATCGAAGAAGACGTAGGAGTATATTCCATGTTTGTTGAAGAGGATAATATTCCTCTGGAAAGAATTGATTTCGATGATGAATTATGGCGTATGCACTTTGATGGTTCACGCTCTAACGAAGGTAACGGGGTTGGTATTATCTTGGTCTCCCCTGCAGGAAAAATTCATAATCTGTCATACAGGTTGGAGTTTGCTTGCATAAACAATGTCGTTGAATTCGAAGCTTTGTTGTTAGGCATTCAGAACGCCCTTAATCTTGGTTGTGGTCGCCTTACAGTTTTTGGAAATTATGAGCTTGTTGTGAACCTGATACGTAAGGCATGCTCTCATAGCGACAAGCCGATGGAACAATACTCCCAAACTGTTTGGGCACTTGTCTCGAACCTTCTATCTTTTAACATTACCCATGTTAGGAAGGAGTTGAATTCAATAGCTGGTCGGTTAACTATCTTTGCAGCCTCTCCTACTCAGCAACTCTTGCTTCACTGGCCTGATTGCGTTTTCCAATCTCGACATCGTCCATATTTTCATGACCATGTAGGATCTTGGAAGGTCCTCCCTGATGATGGGAGCATTTGTGCTATCATCCAAGATGAACTTCTTAAGCCCGAGGAAACTATATCCATGGAAAATAATAAGGTTCCCGAGGGTTTGACTCCTCTTGAGGGTTCATTTTTTTTAAGCGTTGGAGGCAATAAAGAAAAGGAAGAGGAGTTACAACTGAAGGTGGTTGAAGCCATCTCCATCAACATTAGGACACTTGGATCCTCACTGAAAGTTAAAATAAATGTCTAGGGTTTGGATAAAGAAGGAATGAAGCCTGTTGAATTTCTTGGTGGATTTCAAAAGGTTTTTCCTTGGTGTAATATGGATCTTTGTGGTTTTGATCTAGGTCTTGTTCAACATACTATGAGACCAACTAGGCAAAAACAAAGACTTGTTAACTCTGCACTAAAAGAAACCTTTCGTAGGGAGCCGAGGAATTTCTCAAGGACTGGAATGTTTTTTTTAGGCCACCCTAGATGGATTTCCAAATGGGAACCTGCTTCGAAGACCATTGATAATATTAGAACCTGCATTAGTCTTCAAAGTTTCAAGCAAGCAATTACGAGAAATCCTTTCCCCCCTCTCAGCATGAAAATGCTTCTACAACGAGTTGTAGAGTTACACTTGGAGCCCTTACTTGACAGTTTGTTTGGTTACAATAAAATCAAGGTAGAAGGGGAAAATATTCACAAAACCACTTGTATTACTAATTGCAGTACTATGTCTTAGAACTACCTGCCTTCTGGCTTATTTGATACAAGTATCTCCTTAAAAGGGCCTATACACACAAATTTCGATGAGTTGGTCAGTCTCCGTGTTTATGTTGATGATTTAATCGTATGCGTCCAAAGGTTGATAGTTACATCAGAATTTCAAGTGTTGGGTCATTTCCAGATTACTTTTGTCTTGAACACTAACTCAAAAATTTTAAAGGAATTACAGAGACGATGGTTTTCTCACAGCACTAACAGTCCTCACTTGAAGTATTGCGAGGGACCAACGTGAAAGGTTTTTTTCGTTGATTGGATTCTTCTGTATACTAGTAGCTTAGCTCTGCTTTCGGTTTTTGTGCTTCTTTTCCTGCCTTACGACACTTTCATTTCTATTTTCTAAGTTGAGTTTTTATTTTCCTGCTGCATTTTATTTCTGTCTTTTACTGTTGTTGTTTTAATTTCTACATTATTACTTATGTTGCAATTTTTGTCTTTATCATCTTTTGAGTGTTTAGTCAAGATAGAATGTTGGATCAATTCTGCCACAGTGACACCCCTGCAAAAGCATTGTTAGTCAATAGCATTCAAGCTTACATAGTTGTTATGATATCTCCTTTGAAGGACCTTTGAATTTGTTACATATTTTCGTCGTTGTCTTACAAGGAATTGGTTGCTTTCCGCTTCTTCTTGCATGTTCTTCATCCATTGAGATCTTAAGACCAAATCTATAAGTTTTCCTCTTTCAAGTCAAGAGCATATTCCAGTCAAATGATTATGCATACAGTGGTAAAACCCCTCATACTTAACACTTTTCATGATTTATTCCCAAATTACCGGTCATCTTTCCATTAAATCCGCTCACTTCCCCCTGTTGCACAATCATTTGAGTTACGTATCCTTGAGATTACTCTTCTTGATCTGTGAAACCATGAGTTTTGAGTTCTAATCTCTTAAAAAAAAAATCCAGTGGAGTCGCTAGTTTGTTGACAATTGAAAATGTCAACGTAGTTTCACCCGCAAAGTGTTGTTTAAACCTATTATATTAAAACTAATAATATTAGTAGGTGGGATCCCCTTGAATTATTAAAGAGTAGATCTGTGCATTTTTTATGTTGAGACGATGTGCGACACATGGTTGGTGAAGATCTTGTGTTATTGGTTATAAAATGAGCTTATGAAAGGTTGGTTTCTTACGCTACTACGACATATGCTATTCATTAATGTCATTTCGGTATGTTTTTATTACACCTGCATAACAAATATGTTAGTGAAAATTGTAGAAAGGCAGTTTTGAGAAAGAACAAAGTACTATATTTGATGCAAAAGAGACCAAGTTCTCCAACTACATGCATGAAAATATTGGTAGATAACTAAGTCCTAGCTAACAAGAAAATAGCTATGAAATTGTGTTTTAATTACACGATTTATATGCATGTGGTTGAAAAGTTGGTGGCACATTTTGGCAAAGTGATAGTGCAAATGGTTATACAATGGTTAATGGAATTAGGTGGCCAATATATACATGGTATGGTATACTTTGGCAAGGTCAAAATGTTAATGGTTATGTGAATCGTTACATGGAATTTGGATTATGCTATGGCTTAAATTAGAAAGGTGGCATGGTTTATTGGTTTTGAATGTGTTGATATTCTCTATGCATGGGTTGATTAATGTTGTTAATGGAGGGCTCGTTGGCATGTACTACTGAGTAAATGAGATGTGGGTGGAGGCGACATGCATTTACTGCACGTCGCCTTTACCCTTCCCGTTGGCTGCCACCCTAGTCGGACTATTGTTTGATCTTGTTGTTGTGTTCACGCTTCGCATTTTTGGCAGGGTGAAATTGCTCGGCCACCTCCCGTCTTAAGGATTTTGATTAACATGTATGTCTCTTTTGGCCATTCTTGACTTCACTCTGGTTATGAAATAATTTTGGCTCAGTTGTGTGGGTTTGTGTTTGTCCTGAGTGCTACAACTGTGTGAAATTTTGGTTTTAAGTGGAAAATGGATGGTTCTGCCGTAATAGTTTTAAGTTCAACGATGTTGTTAGTCTTCATGGGTGATAGTTCTTTGTTAGCACTACATTTTGGTTGAAGGGTTTTGTTTAAATCCTGGCAAGATGGTTGCCTTCACGCTTCTGGGGTTTAACTACAGCCCTGTCTTCCTGTTTCGACACTGTCAAGGAACTGTCTCTCGTTCACAAGTGAATCATAATTCTCCTTGTGCGCACACCTTTGGCCTTGAAGTTTCATTGCAATTAGTTGCATTCCTCCTGTGAAGGCTACCGTGAAAACCCTTAACCCTCTAGAATGGAGTTACAAAGGGAGACTATCGAGTCTTCCAAGTTGTTCCCGATTATTGTGGTCTATTACTTTGAATACGGGCTCACCCGTCGGTTGTATAGCAGTCATGTTGGTATGGTTTTCATCACTGCCTCTGTGATAATAGTGTGAACCTTACATTGCCATTGCACTTCTAAAGTTCATAGTCACCCGCCTGATGTCAAAGAACTGAGTTGTTTTTAATGGAAGGGCCTCTGCCCGTTTCGATTGAATACGTGGGTATACACAGCTACCACGGCTTGTTCGGTCGATTGATTTTTTCTCCCTCAGTGGCGAATTGTTGGTTTATGTACAGTCACTAGTTTTGCACTTATAGTGATTTGGTTGATCGCTGACATTGGTCACAAATGCTTAGGGTTGCTTACACAGGTCGCGTTTACGTATGGTGTTTTGCAAATGAAACATGAGGCATGATAACTATGGTTTCCCTGGGGCCGAATGACAATCAACTGGATAACTATAGAAGGCATATCCACAACATCCTCGTGTTGTTGGTTGAATAGGCCTGGGTGCGCACGGCTTTGATTGAATCACGGTGTCACTTAAACGAACCAAACACTTATTTATGCGCACAGCCCCAGCACGATATGTTGAGTTATTGGCATGACTGTGTGTTTGTTGTGACAAGTGGAAATGTTGTATTGTGGAGTTTGGTTGGTTGCACTCTGTATGTAGTATGGATAGTTTGTTTTATACTCAATGATACCCTCAGAGTTTTTAAGCATGTTATTTATTGAAATTGACCACTGTTGATGACAGTTATGTCGGGTATTTGGCTCAGCTTTTAAGTCGCATTGAGATGTTTTGTTTTACAGTGGCATGGTTACATTGCCTTGGAAATTTACTCTTGCCTAGTATGTGTCTAAATGATGATTGTTGGTTGTATAGTCAATTGTCATTTCATGCGTGGCATGTGAGGTTTTGATTATTTTGATCTTTTTACTGCTTATATATATGGGAACGAATATCATTACAGATCTTGATTGGCTCTATTACATAAATAGTGATTTCATTATTATTTTCGAAACACTACTTTTAAATATAGATGTGGATTGGGGAAATGTATGGCAGTGGTGGATTTTAATGATTACGGATTGGGAATGAGTGTTGTTGTTGACTGTTATAAATGCACAGTGTGTGAATAAAGGGAACAAGACCTCTTACAAATTGTGTGAAATACTTATGTTTTGTAATGGCACTGTGTTGGATATTAATGGACAGTGAAATTAGGCAAATACACAGGAATTATGACTTAGTCATCTGATTGTTGGTTGATGCATATTTTTCTTACTGCAAAATATGTTATGGATTGCTTGATTAATCTCATGAATAATAAACGTTTTTTCCCCTCTCATTATCTCATTTTCACTAATTACAACCCCCTCACATATCCCATATTCATTTTGTTCACTCCTTGTTCTGATATTGATTACAACCAAGAGAATTTATGTGTTAAGTGGATGAAGTGGCAATGCCTTGAGTGGATTGCAGTAAGGTTTATTGGGTTGATTTACAATTGATTGTTGTTGTCATTGAGCAGTGACCATTTCTTCTCCCCTTTCATTATATCATATTTTCGCTCAATACAAACCCCTCACGTATCCCATAACGCTGTTTCACCCCCCTTCTCATTGATTAACGTTAGAACAAATTGTATGGATTAGATTGCATGAGCCTGATACATTCTGAGCCAAATCTATTTCGTATTTTTAAGGAGTTGTCATGCATGGTTATTTAAAAGACTATTTGCTAATCGTCAACATATGCAGGATGAGTTTTTTCATTCGGGGAAGCCATGGCCAAGGAAACAGAGGTAGAGGTAACTGGAACCGAGGCCCAAGAAGGCCCAGGTTCTCTATACATTTTGATGTTGATTCAGAAGAGCTTGGCCAATTATTTCATGCTGGATTCTTTAATTGTATTGGGCAGGGAATAGTCTAACCTAGGCCTAAAAGGCCTCCTTTCCAAGCCCCTCAAGCCCCTGACATCCCTATGCCTCCTCATGTTTGTTTACAGCCTGAAGTCCCTGAAAATGATGGGTGGCAGGAGATTGTTCACCCAACAGTCTCCCAACATCGTGGCTGAGCCAACTTGACTTTACTGTTGGCAAATATTGAACAAGCAGCGAATACGTGTTGATAGTTGTTGTCATTGATGGCAAGTTTGCAGACAACGAATGTTTGTTGTCATTGATGGGTTAGTATCAGACAGATTGCAACAAGATCATGGTTCAATCGTAACCACTGAATCCAAAATGAATCTGGACCATAGTTTACAGTCCTTGTCGGAGAAAGGATCTGAGCCGTCAGAAGGCTTCATCGGAGAATCGGGGATCGGGACTTTGAATTGTCCATTACACTTGACAACGAAAACCCCGAAATCGCGATATGCGATTTGATCGCAGCCGTTAAAGCAAGAATGAGATCTGGACCGCTGATTTCCTTCATCGGAGAGTCGGAGATCGGAGGATCGGGAATTCCGTAGGCATGTGCATGGTGACATCGAAAATGTCGAAACCCCGATGAGAGGTTTGACCAAGGTCATGTGTTGACGGTCATATGGGACAAGGCCTATAGCTAGCAGGGCTAGCGCATGGAAAGGGGAGCATCGGCATCGGGGATCAGAACTTTGAAGTGACAAAGTCACTTGACCTCAGGAGTGTCGATTTCGCGATATGCGAAATCGCGATGCAATCTGAGCCGTCAGATCAGGCTATGATATAGACCGTTGATTCTAGACCGTGTCGGAGCTTCGGCGATCAGAACATGAAGTGGCAAGTGAATAAAGGCAACGAGACTTCCGAAATCATGATACGCGATATTGCGATTCAATCGTGACCGTTGAGACAAGATCGCACCTGGACTGTTGATCAAACTCTACGTCGAAGTTTCGCGAATCGCGATATCAAGGAGACAAGAACACCAACAGAAAATACCAAAATCACGATATGCGATATCGCGACACAATCGCAGCCGTTGAGTCAAGATTGCACCTGGATCGTTGATTTGAACGATTTATGGAATTTGGTGTATTGGGATTTATAACTGAAAAACATGAAGAATGCCGAAACCCGATTTAAAAGGCAAGAATAATGAAGGTTATCCAACGGTGCGGATAAGGTTTGAATGTGATCGGAGGGTAACTGTTCTTCCACACACACCTAACACTTTCAGTTACAAATCCGTTAGTAAAACGGACTCATCATCGCACATTAATTGTCGATCAGTTGGCGTTTCGGTTGGCTAGACAGTTGTCGTCATTTTGCCCAAGGAATTGAGAAGTTGAAACGTTGTGGCTGTGTGTAAAAGAGATGAGGAAACAGACTGTGTCGAGTTGGTTGTTCTGAGGAGGAAATGAGTGAGACTGTAAGGAAGAATACAAAAGGAGATGCGTGGTTTGTGACATTGGAAATGAGGTACAGAATGAGCTGAAATGGAGAGGAGAATGATAGAGGAGAGAAGATGCAGAGCAGAACGATAAAGTAAGCAGAAGCAAAGCAGAATGATAGAGCAAGCAGAAGAAGAGCAGAATGATAGAACAATGCGAAGCAGAGGAGACTTGCTGGATGGACAGAGAATGAGAAGAATTGCATAATAGGAAAAGAATGGTAAGAAGTGATTTATCTGCATAAAATGTATGTATATTCATCCTTTAATTGTATAGGGAGGTTGGGAGGTGCTCGGGAGGACTGTTGTCCTCAGAGGTTCAAGTGGGTGCTTGAACACGGGGAGTTGTAGCTTCCATCTGGTTGCAGCCAGAGAAACAAGGGTGGTTTGGAGGTGCTCGGGAGGACTGTAGTCCTCAGAAGTTCAAGTGGGTGCTTGAACACAGGAAGTTGTAGCTTCCATCTGGTTGCAGCCAGAGAAACGAGGGTGGCATGGTGGTGCTAGGGAGAACAGGTGTTCTCTGTTATGCAGGTTGGAGCCTGTGTAACTGGAAGTTGGTGCTTCCATCCAGTTGGTGCTGGAACATTCAGGAAGTTGGTGCTTCCATCCAGTTGGTGCT
>ML779393.1:652786-676526 GCA_009831015.1 Picea engelmannii
GTTGGTGCTTCCTTCTAGTGGGTGCTAGAGAAACCAGAGAGTTGGAGCTCTCAAACAAGTTGCAGCTTGTAAGACAGAGGTAGCAGCCTCACATTGAGTTGGTGCTCAATTGTAAATGATGTACAAAACTGCAAAAGACTGCCAATCATTTCGAAGAAGAAGAGGTTTTCTCCCTTTATGGGTTTCCTCGTGAAAATCTGTCTCTGTGTGTACTTCATGTGTGACTGATAGTCTTTACTTTTACTGTTCATATACTATATATCGTTGATGGCCACATGAAGAAAGATTAATAATGTTTTAACAGACTTAAAATTGTTTAAGCTTATATACAACTGATTCACCCCCCCCCCCCTCTCAGTTGTTTTAGTATTTTCAACATTTGCTTGCTCCTCCACCTTTGAACCCCATTGTCCAAGCTTCCCCTAACCACTCGCCAATGCAATCCTCCCATGCCAGCAAGAGACTGAATATTGAAGCCCACCATGCATTTGATAAAGGAAAAACTATTGTTGCCCCTTCCTCACCCTCCGATGACTCTGACAAATCTGTGTCTTCACAGATGCATTTGAGGGACGATTGCTCTTATGTGATCAGTGAGATAAAGCCTAAAGGCTTTGCCCAAGCCAAGGCGAATTCGGGAAAATCAAGAGGTGACGGCAGCAACCAAGGAAGAGTTGCATCACAGACTGGAAAATATGGCTTTTGAATTTTATGACAGTTGACTTCATGGATTTTGGACAACATGTTTTATTTGGATATATGGATATTATTTTGGAATATTTTCAAATTTTATGAGCTAAAATTGCCAAAAGTAAATATGTTGAGGGGAGGCACAAGGTGTTGTGTTTGCTTAACAAATGGATTATGTTATAGTTGTTATGAACTAAAGGGAGTCACAAGGGGTCCCACCTACTAGTTATTATTTATTTATGACCCTATTATGATTATTACTTCCTCCCCCCTAACTAAAGTTAGTTGAGTATTCAGTTAGTTCAACTAATAAGTTGGTTCAACTACTTCAACCAATTCTAATTTGTTAAAAGCATAAGGGGAGGAACAAGAGGAGGATAGAAGCAAAAGCATGCCAAGGTTTGCTCTTTGAGTTTGTGTTGAGATAATTTAGTTTTCATTCAATCGTATATTCATCATAGCCTAATTCTCTTTTATGATAGCAGGGTCTTATTGTAGACAACAATATTCAGGGCTGAATCAAATCATTCATACACTTGTTCTTCAGAGGTGTTGATCTATCTTTGATAGTGTGTGTAGACTTCTCTGTTTGTGAATTAGTTTTCATGACTGACAAAGGCTATTGTGCAGAGTCGAGTGGGCAACAATCTGTGGCAAGCTGATCTAGCTTTTAGAGTTCAATTTTGGTTTTCACTCAAAGGTCCTTTTGTATGTTCCATTGGGGATGTCTAAGTTTGACTTTGGTCCAAGATTTCTATATGAGATTTTGTAAAGAAAATGACTCTTTGGTGAATTGGAATGAAATAAAGGATTGTTTTATGTCTCAATTGTCTTGATTATCATCTTGGTGTCTTTACTTTCGTTCTTACATTTATTTCAACAACTGATATGTTCAGAAAAATAAACAATAAGTGAATTTCCAATAAGTTTTTGTTGATAAAAGACTAGCCTAAGCACTTGTAATTAATACTTGTGAGTTAGGATATATATTTTTGTTGGCTATAAATATAGGGTGATATTCCCGTCTACTTTACTTTAGCCGAGTAAAGTTTGAAAATGCTTGAGTCAGATCAATCCATATATTTTCCTCAACACCATGGTTTAATACATGACATAGATATGTGGCATTGTGGAGTCAATGCAAGGATGCATTGTGTGGATGTGACCATGGGAATTGGCATATCAGTTTATTTATTGGTAATATTTGATTCCATTGTGAAAAGCTTGGTGTGCTAGATAATGCAGATACATGGAATGATAATTTCATTCCATTTAATATTTTTAACGGACATAAATGATTTAATTGTAAGTATGTACAATTATGAGATCACTTGTGAACCATTGTAAATGTGCAATGAAAGTATAAAGTGCATGAGATACTAACAATCCGTTTGGTTGAATGAACATTGAGAAAATTGTAGGTATGGCAATGGTGTAAGCCCATAATGAAAACCGATGCTTCATGCCGCAAGGGCCAAACATTACGAGAGGGGGATCTCATGCTTGGGAAATTCAATTTTCATACACAAAACATATTTTAATTAATAAATGAATTCGTTATAGTGATATCTCATAATGATTGTATGTGTGTGATACATATGAGATAATGGTTATTGATGTTGGAAAGCTCTAGAAGAAGGCTACTTTTAAGACACTGGAATCTATGATTGCCACATGTTATAGATTTTTAGTGGAAGTCTAGTATTAAGTTGATGCTCTCCTTGCACAAGAACACATTGGAAAATGATGGATTGCCCAAAGGACTGTGTAGCAGAGAAGGGGATGCTCGAGCTTGGAGGGTGAGTTTAACAAGGAAAAGTCAACTTAATAATGCATATGGCATGGTGGCTGGAATTGTGAGGGTGTGTCAGAAAAGAATAGTGAGCTGAATTCTTACCCCTGGTAGCTTTGTGAAGCACGAGACAACCATACATATAAGTATTGCGTTGTGGTTATAAACTTACTTTTGAATAAATGTTACATTGCAGAGTTGAGGACTTCTATGGAAAAGAGATAATGGCTATAACATATATGTTTTCATGATGGTTGTATAAGGACAACTGAAGAATGAACACATGAGTCAGGTACTTGGAAAGAAGAGCACTAGAAGGACATATAACTCAAGGACAAAGGCATGGAACAAGTAATTTCCAACTGACTTGTTGCAGCTCGAAGAAAGCAAAGTGGAGTTGAAAGATGTAATACAAGAGGCACACCTGCAACTATTTAAAGGTTTGGAGATTTCTTTATCACATCTGGAGTTCCTAGAGAGACAACTCTAAGACTTCTTGTTCGACCTTATGTTAGAACCCTGGAGGGAAGTGGTATAGTCCGAGAGATTGCGATGCAGAGAATGGGGTACACTTCCTTGGGTTGTGCATGTTGAGGGGAATGAGAGCATGTTGGTTGGAATTGTTGTGGGAATCGACAAATTGTGAAAGTTGTTGTAGATGGAAATTCATGGAGCCGCATCTTCGAGACTTCCTAGCTGGTTTATGTTGGAACCTTGGATGGAAGTGGTACAGCCCAAGGAACTGCAATGCCGGGAAAGGGGTACACTTCCTTGGGTTGTGCATATTGAGGGGAAAGAGAATTGAATTGATGGTTGAAATTGCTACAAAACTGATGAATTATGAAATCATTATGCATTGTTTTGGGGTCGAAGTCCCTATGTATATATGTTTTGGGTTAGAGTGCCTATGAATATATGTTTTGGGTCGGAGAGCATGTATGCTGATTAAAAGCCAAAGAGTTTAGTTTTGTAATGTGTATGTACACCTGTATGGTGTTGTGCAATGAGGACATTGCAAAAATAAGGGGGAAGGGATGTAATATTCCCTGTTTTAATCCCCGCAAATTATAATGTAATTGTATAAATATGATTTAGGTTGGTGAGCCGATAAGTTTGGGGTGAAGAATCCATATTGATTAATATGACCAAGGAGTGAACTATGTATTATGTGCATTGAAATAACCAATAAAAATAATAATCGTTGGCTTCAATACGGGAAGGACGATAACGACGGGGGATACAATTCCACAAGAGAGGGGGCTAAAGGGGGGTCCAAGGGAAACCCATGTTATTTGCTTGAGTTAATGTGTCATTACTATATAATCCTCCCTTTGATGTTTTAGACACTCAAACATTGAATTCATGTGAGAGGGTTGGTGTGTGAGATCACCTCATAGAGTTATTGACTGCATGGGCTGAGTACAAGCAAGCACAGGGGAAGTGTGACAGTTAATTAATTATTGTGGGGAAGAGTGAGAGTCAACATGCACGGGAAAAAAAGAAATTCGTATGGAAAAAGAGGATGATTTTTACATGTTGATTTTGGGCAGCAAGAGAGGAGCTGAGTGTTGGGAAGAGCACCAACCATGTTGTGCTTGAAGACAACCATTATTGGGTTGTGTTTATGCTGGAAATGTGGCATATGTGCCTATAAAAACGAGCTATGTGCTCGTGGAGCATTTTTTCCTTTTAAGGAAATGGCTCAAGAGCCTTGTGAAGGCTACTGTGAGCACTCCTGGAGTAATTGAGAGTTCATGGAGTCCCCAACTGTGAGATTCCTAGCCAACCAAGTGAACTAGAGCTTTGGAGGGAATCGGGAAGGCCCGAGGGACTGCGTGTTAGAGAAGGGGATCCCATTCCTTGAGTTGTGTAGGTTGAGGGGAAGAGAGCTAGTGGATTGGAATTGCTATTGAAGTAGAACCTGGGTTTTGGGTTGTTGAATGTGGAGAGTGGACAACTGAGAGGGCCAGACGTCCTTGTGAACTCGTAGCTTCAGCTCAAGGGTGGCCTATCATTAAAAAAAATTGAACAACAAATCCATGGATGGGAAGAATATCCTTCGTATGTAATCAAGTAATTATTTTATAAACATATAAGTTTTTTATTATGTTTATTATGATTATTTCGCAGTGTAAATAAATATTTGAATGTTGTGTGTATACTTGATTTCTTACATTCATTAATTTTTATTATGATATTAATTGCATGAGTTAATTGACATGTGGAGTGCATGTAGATTTTTAAATGGTAAATCGTTTTTTACTAACGTAACTAAACTTGGAAACTGAATACATTACAATGTAACTCCCCAAGATTATGTGGCCTCGACTAGGAGAAAATATATAACCACCGAATGACCTTACCAATGATTGAGACCAACAAGACAAAGTGCTTGAATCACGAAGTAATTATACATATCACCATATTAAACTAAGAGAAGAACACACTAAGGTCAGTGCCATTTAAAAATAGAGGGGAATGTAATGCCTTATTTTGGCCTCCTATATTGTACATATATGAATATGTAATATTACGCACGTCTGACATTTTGTTTGGGTGTCTAACCACATAGATTACGTATGTAATCATGTGAGATGCAAAAATATTCTAAGTCTCTTTTTGGAACCAAGACAATGCCTTTAAAATATTAGGCTGAAATCTTTGGTGTCTTTTCTAAATTTGATTACTTTGATATATGTAAATAATATAAAAGGTATACAGATTTGACTCACTGGACACAAGGGAATTATGAGGAGACAAGTGGGAAATTTGACTTACACAAGGGGATTATGAGGAGACAAGTGGGGAAGAAAGAAGGAATTTAAAAAAAAATTAACTTACCGCTTTTGTGACTTACCCCTTTTTAATATCACCTCTTTTTGTGACTTACCCCTTTTTAATATCACCTATTTTTAATACTAGAAAGGTGAAAAAGATGACAAGTGGGGAAGAAAGAATGGATTTTTTTTCATCAACTTACCACTTGACTTACCTTTTTTAATACTAAAAAGGTGAGAAAATAAGTAGGGAAAATATTTTAGCTAACTCTGTCGTTTTAATAATTTATTTTTTTTTTAATATGGAAAAAGTGTTATTTTTAATAAGTATTTGACAAGTTTTTTTTTTATTGATAATAAAAATGTTTTCTTTGCACTTTTACATTATTTTTTATTATTTTTTCTTTTCTTTCCCATCGTTCTTATTTATGATTTTTGAATAATTATGAAAATAGGTTGCTATGTTGTTACAATATTATCATTGCTATGTAGAGGTTTAAATGTAGAGGGAAGTTGTTGTCATATATGAATTCATGTCAAGTTTTAATCACTAAAAATATATAATTTATGTTTAAATTTGTTAATAATAAGTTATTATAATATTATTATTGCTATGTAGAGGGTTGAATGTAGAGGGAAGTTGTCATATATATGAATTCATGTCAAGTTTTAATCACTAAAAGATATAATTTATATTTAAATTTGTTAATAATAAGTTATCGAGGGGATGTATTAGTTGAGTAAAAAATATAATTTATGTTCAAATTGATTAATAATAAGTTATTATAATATTATTATTGCTATGTAGAGGTTTGAATGTAGAGGGAAGTTGTTGTTATATATATGAATTCATGGCAAGTTTTAATCACTAACCGATATAATTTATATTTAAATTTGTTAATAATAAGTTATCGAGGGGATGTATTAGTTGAGTAAAGCTCTTACATGTATTGTGGTTTGATTGAGATTTTTGTGTCATATTTATAGCTTAGTTATGAAGGGTTTCTTGGATGGGTTCTTTGGATTGTGAAAGTTTAATGGTGGAATGAGTAAGCTAGGTGGGTGTTGGCATGTGGTAGAGTCTTATATGCTTAATACGTATGGATAAAGGGTGTTATATGAACCAATAACTCATCAATAACTATAATTAATTGGTTTGGATCATGTGTCATTGTACTTGGGGTTATGTAAGAGTTAAATTACATATAAGCAAATGTTTTTCCTTATTGCTTCCTAATTCCTTTGGAAAGGTATCCGTAGTGGATGTCTACAACTGAGAGAAAATTATTCCTGCACAATTGATTCCATGTGCTCAAATTAACAAAGACAAATATATTATCACTTTGTATAATTATGTCATTAATATTTGAATGTTGTGTCGTATGGCAAAAAGTCTCATGCTCATTGTTTAAATCTATTTATGTTGTCATGTTATTGCATGGAAATGGATGAATTATACATAATGTATATATATATATATATATATATATATATATATATATATATATATATATATATATATATATATNATAATGTATATATATATATATATATATATATATATATATATATATATATATATATATATATATATATGAAACAACTTTATATTCGATATTTCAAATATTGAAATCAGAATATACATTAAACTGTCTTTTCAATTCTACCAAGTCATAGTGACTTGACAACATACCAAAAACATAAAGTTGTCAGTTGTTTATATTCATTACAATGAATGTAAATGAAGATATGTAAGTTGCAAACAAGTTAAATTTTACATAGATTGCATGAAACTATGGTTAGGCAGAGTTGGAAGTTCCGAGCATAGTTATAGTTGGATTTTTATAGTGTGGGTGTCCAATTGTTCGAGGGGAAGTTACACTGTATATTGGTAAAAGAGTATGGGTATGTTGTACAAATGGTGTGGTAGTATATGTGTATACTACATGAAACACCGAGTAACAATTTCTTAAGTGAAGCTAAGAGAATAGACTATTTATGTAACAAACAATCTTTATTTTGTGGTGAGTTATTATTATTATAAATTTGACAAGATTTTTGATGGATTGTTCAAATTACAAGTTTTAATTATTAAAATTATAATACAGGTTGTTATAATGAAAATGAGAATTTACGAATCAATTTGTAACATATTGCAAAATTTTGTTGTCGAAATCACAATTTTCCGTTGTCAAATTCCATCAAATAATATTACCAAAATAAATGTTTTCTATACAAATAGATTGCTTTAAAACTAAGAATACAATGTCAATATTGTTGCCTCAAAAGAGGAGTGTGAGAAATATAAAATTCCTAAGTTCAATGAAAATGTGACAATTACAAGATACCTAAATGTAAGTGATTGTAAGCAATATGCCTTTACCCATATAACCCAACAAAACTTGAAATAATTAATATATATATATATATATATATATATATATATATATATATATTATAATAATCTCACCATATTACCAAAACAAACTTAAATTAACATGACATAAATAATTAAAAAAATTATTTTCATTACTTAAAATTTATATGAAAATAATTTAATGTAGCTTATATGGTTGTTATTTATATAATGCTTATTGTAAATTCACATCAAAATAATTTTATTTATAATTTTTTTTGGATTTTTGAAATATATATTTTAGTGGGTATTTCTACTTACAACCTAAATTGGTAAATGTTTAAATCTTTATTAACAAAAGGTTCAAGGCAATTATAACACTATACTCATTTAGAGTTTAACATATCATTTAGGAGGATTGAACTCAAGTGAAGGTGGAGAGGATAACTTCTCTCAACAAGGGATGGAATTTGACAGACAAGTTGCCTGTCACGAGCCAATTTGCTCATTAAATACGGTTAAAAATTCCATATAACCGTCAACTATCTTCGTTAAAAGAGGCAGAACGAGCATCATTGTTTTGAATCCGTTGAATCTGATGGGATTTACTATTTTGAAATTCCAACCTTGCTCTCAACCACTTGAATTAGATCTAATTGACAATTATATATATCAACCTATATAACTTTTCTCAACCATTTGTGTTTTTTAACAGAAACAGGTATGGATTGTATTAAAAAACAGTGGTAACCACTGGCACAAGTACATCATGAATTTCTTGCCTTGTCTGTAGAAACATATTTAAAATGACACATAAGGCATCTATCTCCGGTCCTATCTGCCAAATCAGCATAGCTAGTTCCATGATCACCTTATCGTCTTTGCCTTGCGTTTTAGCCATACATATAGGATCCCTCGACTTCTGAGGAGAACACCTTTCTAATAAGCCCACGATGTTAGGGGATATTAAAAATTTGGGTATTTCCATTGATACACAAGGTCCCTTTGCTCAATCAGGTTGTTGCGTTAGCTGCTTTATCCACTTCTCCATTTAGATCCCGCAGAATGTGAAAGAATTTGATTTTGTGAAAGGCAAGGAGTAAAATCATGATTTTTCGGATTAGTTGTCGGAGCCTCATGTTGCGGGGGAGGGCATGGATGTTTAAAGCATGAATGATCACTTGTGAGTCTCCAAAAACAATAACCTCTTTAACTTTCATAGCTAAAACTTGATAGAGTCCTTGCCAAAGTGCAAGAGCTTCAACGATATTATTGGTGTCATCTCCAATTCCCCAAGAGAGAGTAAATTCAGTTGTTTCATCTGGGCTTAGGAGAACCCCACCCCCTCCTGCCGCCCATGGATTCCCTTTGGAAGCTCCATAAAAAAACAGAGCGTGTTGATGAAGCGCCTTCCTCGAATTTGAAAAGCTAAGAGGGTCCATACGAATTTCCCAAAGATCCAGCTGAGAAGAGTAAGTAGAAATAGCACCAGGGGCCTTTGGGGCTAGGCTCAACATCTAGTCTTATTCGTTAGGAGGGAGCGAAGACTTATTCTCTGGAAGAGGAGGAGAGTGAAGACATTCTCCCAGCAACGCCTTAGCTCTGATTACCACCTGAGCAGGAGTGGAGGTTTTTTCTTTGAAGAGGCGATCGTTTCATTCCAGCCAGAGCAACCAGAAAGTAAATTTCGGAAGAGTCATCCAGTAGAATTTAAGCCTGTCTTTCCTGTGAATGGAGATGGGGCACAGTTTATCCCAGTTGCTGAGGAGGGTTGAGATTTCGTCTGGGAGAGTTACTTGATTCGACTAAAGAACAAGAGCTAAATTCCAAACCTCTTTTGCAAAGGGACAGGTTAGCAGAAGATGATTGGCGGATTCTTCCAGAGACAACAGATAGGGCATCTTGTGGGACCTTCCCATCCTTTTTGTTTAAGATTATCTCTCATAAGAATATTGTTGTGGGACAAAGTCCAAATAAAAATGTCTACTTTTGGCAGAGTTTTGGCTTTCTAAATACCTTTCTAGAGAACAAGGTTGGGAGGAGCACTGAGAATTGCTTTAAACTGTTTATATCCCCGAGTCGCTGTGTATTTTCCAAAGTGAGCGCCCCAACCACGAGAATCCTTCGTAAGTGTAGCGATAGGGATTTGCCTTGAAGATCGTAGAGCAGAAGCAACTCTTCATTGTGTAAATGGTCTGGACAGTTCGATATACTCCACTGTTTCCGGGTTCTTATTTCATCGTTATTCTAGATTGAGATATCCCAAAGCACGGTTAAATTTTGGGAGTGGAGCCACCGTTTAAGATTGGAGGTGCTCGACGAAGAATCCAGAGGCGGATCCCCAAGGATATAATCCTCCCATATGCAAATGTTTTTTTCGTTTCCAAGAATCCAGGTTAGATCAGTCTTGAAGAGGGGGAGAGATTTTTGGCAAATAGTGAAAATTGGAGATCCTTTTGAAGCTTTTGGAGTTGAATCAAGACATTTTTTCCTTGCCCCTGAGAAGTACTTTTTCCAAAGAACTTGTTTACTCCAAGTTAATTTCCCTGTTACCAAATTCCAGAGAAGTTTAGCGCCAAGAGCGAGATTTTGAGTCTTGAGATCCCGGATCTGGAGTCCCCCTTCTAAGAGTGGCTTGGTTATTTTCCCCTAGCTGACCAATGGAAGCTTGTTTTCATTGTTTTTCCCACCTTTCCACATAAAGCGTCTAAGAAGCGACTCGATCTTGGAGAGGAATCGATTTAATGAGAACTAGTTTCCCAACCAAATTTAGCCAAGAAGCTCCCCACGAGTTAATTCAAGTCTTCAGTTTATCAATCAAAGGAAGCCATTGAGCTGACTTTGGGGCAGATTTGGAAATGGGTATCCCTAAATATTTAAAAGAATCCCACTGAGTTTTTCCTTCAATTTCCAGAATTCTTGAGATTTCCACCATTTCCCTTGGAGAGTAATTCCAACCAAAAATTTGGCTTTTCTGTAATTGAGCTTCCTAAAGCTTCCTTGTAAAGTTCTAACTCCTGTTTGAATGTTCTGGCTATAAGAGTGCTAGCTCCTCCCAAGAGAAGCGTGTTGTCGGCAAACTAGGCATGATTTATTTATTTGGCTCCTCTTGTCATTCTGAGTCCCAATAAATCTTGATGGGGATGGCAATGCTCCAACTGAAAGCTGAGCACTGAGGCCTGGATAACATAGAAAAGAGGCAAAAGAGGGCAGCCTTGTCTAAGCCCCCTAGAGGCTTGGAAGAAATCTGGAGCACGACCATTGACTAGCGGAGCTATCCAAGGGGATCCAGTAAAGGCTTTTACCCAATTGATAAATTCAGGGGCGAAGCCAAATCTGAGCATTACCTGAAATAGAAAATCATGACGAACTCTATCAAATGTGTTAGCCAAATCTAATTTGACAATCATACTTTTTTCTCGCTGAAGAATACTGGTGTGGATGGCTTCCTGGACCAATATAATTTTATCGAGAATCTTCTTCCCTTTGATGAACCCACCTTGATTTTCTGGAATGATTGCTGGTAGGATTCCTTTAATTCGGTTGGCTATCACTTTTGTAATGATTTTGTAACCAATATTACAGAGTGAAATTGGCCAAAATCGATCAAAGGAGGTGGCACCTTTCTCTTTAGGAATGAGGGCCAAGAAGGCAGAGTTGGTATTCCCTCCAATCTTATTGCAAGTCTGTGATTTCAGAACCACTCTATGAAGATCTTTTTTAACTGTTTGCCAGAAGGCTTTGAGGAAACCAACTGTGAAACCATCGGGGCCAGGAGCCTTGTCAGGTTCCATTTCGTTTAAAGCTTTTTTAATTTCTCTTCTGGAGACCAGAGCAGTGAGGATCTAGTTGGAGTTCGGTTGAATTTTAGAGGGAACCAAGTTTAAAATATGATGGCAGTTTTCATTCTGAAGATGAGGCTCCTCTGTATATATTTCTTTGAAGTGATTATGAGCAGTTTTTTTGATTCCTTCGAAGTCAGAGACTACATGGTCTTGAAGTTGGATTTCCTTTACAGAGTTAACTTGTTTCTGAGCTTCAGTTTGTTTATGGAAATAAGTGGTGTTCCTGTCACCTGCTTTTAACCAGAGGCTTCTCGATTTTTGCCTCCAATAATCCTCTTCCAATCTGCATGCAAAGTGAAGGGTGCACTGAAGAGTTGCTTCTTGTTCCAAGTTGTCGGGAGTGATAGAACCTTCTTCCATATTTAGTTGATGCCCTTCCAAGTGATGTTGAGCTTCCAATCTCAGTTTAAGAGGAGATTTCATGGTTTTAACCCAATCTTTGAGAGTTATTTTGAGCCTACGAAGCTTTTCTTCCCAGACAAAGAAGGGGGATCCAGAAACCGGTTTCTGCCACACATTGAGGACCGGATCTTGGAAACCTTCCTGCCGAATCCAAGAGGGACTAAATCGAAAGGGGATAGGTCCCAGATTTGTGTCTTTGGAGATTTCAAGAAGAATTGGTTTATGATCAGAGGCACTGAAGGGGAGGATTTTAGAGACAACATTAAGACTTAAGATTAGAAATGATTTTTGGACCAAGAATCTGTCAAGGCGAGCAACTATGTGACCTATTCCGATTCTTTTGTTGGACATGGGAAGGCTTGATATCATCCAAATCCCATTCCAGAATGATATCTTCGACCCATTCATGGATTGGGTCTCTGACTATTGAGCCCCTTTTTTCCCCCGAAAGAGAGCGTGACATTGAGATCCCCAGCTAAAAAAATATTTCCCAACTGATGGGAGATGAGGGATTCTTTGATAAGATCCCAACATTTTTTTTTTCCAAGAGAAGAACCGGAGTATAAATGTTAAATAAACTCACCTCGTAACCTGAGTCCTTGTGAAGACGCTGGGTGAGGATCAAGTGAGTGCAAGATTCAGTGAGAACTAACTCAAATTTAGAAGCATCCCATAAGGTGCCTATTCCACCGGAGGCTCCTCTAGCACTGACAGCTACGCTTGTTCCTGTTTTCCAAAATTTATGGCTAGCGAGGAGGAAGTCCCGTTCCTCCATTTTAGTCTCCTGGATTAGCCGGATATCTGGATTTGAAGTGCAAATCAAATCTTTCATCGCGTATTCTTTAGATATGTTCCCTAATCCTCTACAATTCCAGGAGACGACCTTCATTACTTACTTCTGGGGTTTGTAGAGCCCCCCTTAGAGGGTTGCCCTTGATGCCCGTCACTTCTTGTGTTTTTAAACATTTTGTCCAATGTTGGTTGGGATCCTTGAACCATGTCCTTGTAGGTGGCTGTTTCCCTCCTTTGTTTTTTTTGTTTTTATTTATTTATTATTTTTTCTGTTTTCCGACCTCTGGTAACAAATTTTGGGGATGTCTGGGAGATGTCAAATTCATCCTTGTCTTCTTCTGAGCTTTCAACCTCTTGTCCTGCTTCATGTGCTTCAGATATATCTCACGAGTCTTGGAAAGGAGGTAGATCCTTTCCATTCGGCCTTTTCCCTTCCGGATTTGATTGGCGTTCAACAACGCTTTCAATAGGGTACTTTGCTCCAACGTTTAGATCCCCAAGGCCAGAGAAACTATTTTCAGTTTCAATTGGGGTTTTCTGAGTCTCCTTGTTCTTACTTGGATTTACCGAGTTTGGATTAGGGGTTTTACCTTCCCTTCTGGAGGTTGATTTAGGATTTGGCTTTGGGCGCTTGGGTTGCTGCCACCCTTCCCCTTGCTCCTTCTCTTATTGAGTGGGAAATATTTTTGGACAATGCTTTTGGAAATGCCCATATTCATGGCAGCCTCTACACTTGAAAGGCAACTGTTCGTAGTCCAGTTTTTGAAAGTGCTGCCATTCCCTTACAGTTAACTTGATGGCTTATGGGAGACCGGCTTCAAGATCTACTTCTACGCAGATCTGGGCGCAAGAGTATTGGTCCTTGGGATTTGCCTTGTCAATGTAACGTTCCAGTCCGTTTCCGATTGATTGTAGTGATTCTGGATTCCAGTAGTGAATCGACAGATTGGGTAAACGAACCCAGACCGAGACTGCTTTTGGAACATCCACTGCCAGATCAAAGTCTGATGTCCATCTATTGAGGTACAGGCCTTGCGACCCCATGAAGTATGGCCCGTTTCTAAATATCAGGTCGCGATCATCTTTGGAGATGAACTCGAACATGAAAAATCCTCTTCCAACTACATAAGAGGTAACATTGTTAGAGATCAGAGGTCTCTAGTTTTTTTGGACCCAATTATTAGTTGATCGTGGGGAGGGGCAAAGCCTTGTAAGCTGTCCAACCAAAGCCCGATCTGCTAGAGAAACTGCGATACGCATAGGTTGATCCGATGGAAGTGCAATTTTTGGGACGTCATCGATCGTTTTAACAAATTTTGGAGGGGATCCAACTGAAGGTTTTTGCCCTTGCGCGTTGATGAGGCGCCTGAAGGGATCGACATCAGAAGCAGGGGGAGGCGGTGGGTCACCGCCTCTAGCTGAACTCATGGAGGTCTGCATGCTTGAAAACCCTGCAGATTGACACTCGCTCCGCACTCTCTCCTTTCTCAACCATTTATTAGACTTAATTGACAATTATATATATTAACAATTAAAAAGTGGACCAACTCAATTTTTTTTTCACAAGATTATTTTTTTCTAGACCAAACAAAATTTTGTCCACCTCCCCTTATTTTTTGAAATTCCAATTCTTTAAATCTTTTTAAAATAAGTTAAATCCCATATACCCAAAATTCCCATTAATTAAATAAAATTTAAATTATAAACATAATTCCTCTTAAATAAAAAATTTCTTTTACCAAAATAAAATTGAATTTTTAACTTACACCTAATTTATATCCTTATCATAATTCTTCATCAATACTTCCATGTGTTCCATATGGTACGCTAAAATTAAGGATTTGTAACAGAATTGTAACGGAATTGCCATCCCAACGAAAAAGAAAAAGGAGAGAGAAGAACATGTCTACATCCGTTGGAGAACGTGGAAGAGCTTCACAATCAGCTGTCCCTACGTATAAAATACCAATTCAAATACATGTTTACGTATACAATACGAATACAGCGCTTTGCAAAATACGTATCGTATTCCGCCCGCATGCCTGCATGTCCGATTTTGACCTCCATCAATGCCCTCTGAATTGGAGCACACGGACGTCATAAGCATTTAAAATGAATTGAATGAAGTAGGACCAGACCAGTTGCCAGGCCGCGCAAAAATTCGACGGACAGAGAAAGACCGCGACAGACCCTTCCTCGTCTGCTGCATCGTCTCGGCCAAATGGCGATTCAGATGAGCAGGGCGCCTTCTTCTGCAAAGATGGCGGCCGAGATGACGCTATGAATCTTGCCGTCTCAAGATTAAGCCCTCCGAAGATGGATGCTTTGACAGAGCTCTGCGACGTACTGGCGCAGCACCCGCAGCTAGCGGGAGAGAAAGTGGGCTGGATTCGGAGCAGATGCCCTCCGCCGGGGTCCCTGAGAGCCGGATCTCCCAGGGTCACGAATTCTCACATCAATGCAGTGCTCGCCATGGCAAGGTTTCTCTCGCAGGGGCCAGCCAAGGCCGACGAAGATCAGTTAAAGGTCGTGCTGGAGTTCCTCGAGGCGGTGCCGCGGTCTTTCAATGAAGATTTCTGGCCGAAATCCTTCGGATTGGAGGCCATCACCGGGTTCTTTACAGACCTGATAAAATATTTGGCGAAGATCGTGGATTCGGACGGGAATGTGTGTGCGGAAGTTAGCAGTGTAATTGCCGGGGTTATACAGAACATTCAGGGTTATTATTACGATTCGGCCATCTGCAGGGCTTTTCTCATCTCCTTGCCTCAGAATTGCCCGCGGCTCGAGGCCGCGGACGCGGAGAGAATAAGTGCGTGCTTGCTGGATAACTGGATTGTGCCGACTACGAGCAGCAATGGCGTGGCGGCCTCGTCGCCGTCGGACACGTCGTCGTCTCAGAGCTCGTCGCCTTATGCGAGAAAGCAGCCGTTGTTCTTGAACGGCGAGGGTTCGAGTCCCGACGGGGCCGAGACGCCGTGTTCGACCCCGAGAAGCACGCCTTCGAAGATGAAGGGGAAGGAAGAGTATAGAGAAGGCGGGGACGATGTTGTCAAATCGGCCAGGGCGAATGGAGGAGCCGGTCCGGCAGGTCGGAGTAGCTTGGATTACTTGGCCCTGACTTACGGCTTCAATGACGCAGCTGCGGCACTGAAACAGCACGTGGCGGCATTCGAAGAAGAGCCGGTCGAGGCCTTGGAGAAGCAGGAATTTGCCTTCAGATTGTTCGCTAATTTCTTGGAAAAAGGATCCGTTAAAGACTTGCATTTGCAGCAGCTCAGGGTCGCTGCGGGGATACAACTCAAATCTTTACCTGCTTTTCTAAAGGTATGCGGATGAATGATATGGATTGTAGAAAAAAGCGAAAAAATGTTAATTTTGAGAATCCTGAGGCATATTTCAAAAATTGAATGTGCCAAATGAAATTTAGGCCGGAGTTACGGCTCAAATCTTTACCTGCTTTTCTAAAGGTACGCGTATTGGTATGGATTGCATGAAAACACGAAAATGAATGTTAATTTTGAGAATTCTGATGCGTATTTCGAAAATTTGACGTGCGAAATGAAATTTATGCCATTCTTGTTTAGTAGCCAGCAAATATGCCGTTCTGATTTGGCGGATTGGGGTTTAACATATTGTAGGCACAGCATCACCAAAGATATGGAATTCGGCTGTTCAAATCACTCTTTACAACATAATCTTTACATACTACATTACGAGAATTCTGAAATTTGACAGTTCAAAGAGCGGATAACAAGCTGAAATCTTTACTTAGTTCTCTGAAGTTACGTGTATGAAAAAAGAATTGCATGAAAAGGGAAGCATTTTTGTTAATTTTAAGAAATTTGAGGTGCCAAATACAATTTAAGCCGTTCTTGTTTAGGAGTCAGAAACTTTGCCGTTCTGATTTGGCAGACTAGGGTTTAAAAGGAAATTGTAGATACCACATTACAAAATCTTAAATCTGACAGTTCAAAATTCCATAACTGATAAAAAGCTAAAAACCTATCCGACTTTTATAATTTACAATTCTTTTAGATACTGCACTATAAAAAATATGTATTGCATAACAAGGGAAACGATTATTTATTTTTAGACCTAAATCCCCCCGCCCCCCTCCCTCTGCAAACAGTGCTAGCAGGTCCCATTTTGAAAATCTGAAGCGAAGTTTGAAATTCATGGCATTATTTTCTAGTAGTCAGAACATTTGCCATTCTGATTTGGCAGACCAGGGTTTAAAATTACGCAAATCTGGAATTTGACTGTTCAGAAAACTCTTTAAAACAAAATTTTAGGTACTACATTATTAAAATTCTGAAATTTGACAGTTAACTGATAGAAAGCTGAATTCTTTACTTACTTTTCGGAAGGTATGTGCAGGGAAAATATGGATTGCATAAAAATGAAAAAAACGTGTTAGTTTTGAGACCTCAACTGGCCCCAAACAGTGTTGGGAAGTCCCATTTTTTAGGTTTATTTTAAAAATCTGATGCAATGAATGCAATTTATTCCATACTAGTTTAGAAGCCAGAAAATATTCCATTCTCATTTGGCAGACTACGGTTTAACATAGTAAAATAGATTCTACAATATGAGAAATCTGAAAGTTGACTGTTCAAATAACTCTTCAACACAGATTTATAGATACCACCTTAGGAAAATTCTGAGATTTGACAGTTACACTAACTGATAAAAAGCTGAAAACCTTAAATTTTGACCTTTAAAACATACAATCATTTAGATACCACATTATGAAAAATATGGATTGCATACCAGGGAAAACAATTGTTAATGTTGAGAACAAAATTGGCCCCAAACTGCTTGATGGTCCCATTTTGATTTTGATTTTGAAATTTTGATGCACCGATTGCAAAATAAGCCATCCTTCTGGGAGGTACGTGTTTGAAAAACATGGATTGCATAAAAAGGAAACAAAAAATATTATAACAAATTTGTGACCTCAATTGGCCCCAAGCTTGTACTGGAGAGTCTTATTTCGAGGTTTATTTTTGAAATTCTGATGCATCAGATTCATTGTAAACCATTCTTGTTTAATAGCCAGATAGTATGCCATTCTGAATTAGCAGATTATATCATGAGAAATCTGAAATTTGACAGTCAAAAAAACTCTTTAAAACATAATTTTTTATTCTATATTATCAGAATTTCGAAATTTTACAGTTCAAAAAACTCCAATTTACTGACAAAAAGCTGAAAGCCTTAAATTTTGACTTGTAGAAAATTGGCGCCAAATAGTGCTGGAGAATCCCGTAATAGGCCATTCTGATTTGGCAGACAAGGGGTTAAAATAGAATTGTAGATACAGCATTATGAGAAATCTGGAATTTGACAGTTCAAAAATTTCTTTAAAACAGAATTATAGATTATACATAACGAGAGTTCTGAAATTGGAGTTCAAATAACTCAAAAAGTCTGGAATTTTTACCTACTTTGCTGAAGGGGGTACATGGAAAAAAAGACAGATTGCATAACCAAGGGGAAATTGTTAATTTTCACACTGCAATCGGCCTCAAACAAAGCTGGACAGTCCCGTTTGAGTTTTTTTGAAGAATCTGATGCTCTGAATGCAATTTAAGCCATTCTTGTTTAATATTCAGAAAATATGCCATTCTGAGTTGACAGATTAGGGTCCAACAGAGAATCAACTGTGTTACAAGTTACAACAAAAACTAGCACCCACAAAAGTGTAAAGTCCGAAGCACAAGGTGTTAGCTTTGTGTAACTTAGGAAGGCTACTCACTGTCTCCTCAGTAGCTTTTCCTCTCTCTTTTGGTTGGCTCTTCTCCAACTCAAGGGGGGCTTACCTAAAGGTAGGATTATCAAGGCGATGGAGTGGGGGCTCAAGGTGAAAATGAAGAATAAGCCTTTATAAAACAAAGTATTATAGCATAGTGTGTGGAAATGGAAATGCAAAGGGGATATTGAAAGGAAAGGAAAGGGAGATAAGGGGAACAAGTAAATGGGATGATGTGAGACTCGTGCCTATCAATCTATTGGGCAATGGAGTCTTGAAATATTGCATAATGGAAAGGCCTAGTTTGATACATTCACAACTACTTCATAGAAAGGCAATATTATGGAGGAAAATGCTAGTTTGCCATATTTAACCCTATGGATGAGAGAACTAGTTTGTTACATTTATCATTCTATTTGATTGGAAAAATGGAGTAATATGACACATTCAACCTTAAAGTGCTTGCTGGAAATTATTATGGAAACTTATCTTGGAGAGCTAGAGGTGCTATTCGTCAATGTTAACATGTAGGTGCCGTTTTATTGGGCTGAATTATTAATCAAATCAATAACTAATTTATTAGATGAAAGACAACAAGGCAGAAATAAAACAGCAAGGAAGTCAAGAGGGAAAAGGTTCCTCACATTGACTTACTCCTAAATGAATAGGCCTTCATATTAGCATGATAACATGAACTTTCTACAATGGATTTACAACAAATGAAGAACAATAAAAATATACCTCACAATAAAGTTGATGCAATACTCCATTTCTTCATTAAGTCTTCAAGGGTTTGACATACAATAGAGCCCATCAATCAGCTCCAAGCACCAAACTTCAATCACTTCTCGATCTCTCCATAATTCTTCAATTTCCAACTACACCAATGAATGGAGAGAAAGCTCCTCTTTATAGAGGGAGTTTCTTCTCTCTTACAATAAAATACAAAATTTGCTAACTAACTCCATGACAAGTCAAAGAAATAATAAATTAATGGAATGGTTAGATCATGTTGACCATGTCAAGTGGATATTGTGGCCAACAATCTTTCCAAAGGAGGTCACCCCATCTAAAAATACCAAGAAATATACAAGATAAGGCTTCATGAAGGGGCACAATACTAAAATAGGCATTTGACCATGTCAAGATGCTTAAAGGTCCACATACAAGGTGCCCTCCAAGGTGCTAGATCAACAATATACATAAAATAATCCTTGACATGGGAGGTTGTGTTCCAAGTTCCACATAGGAGAACTCACTAAGTGTGCCCTCCAAGATGCATGCATGCAAGTAAAATAAAATAATCCTACTCAAGTAACCGCTTCCATGAGACAACTTGAACAAATGATAAAGAATGTATTTTCAACTTCCAACATGCAAGGCTCCATGAAATAATAAAATATTCTCCTCCAAATTGCACCCTCCAAAAATAATCTCCAAATATAGAAAGGAGACCAAGTAAATGCATGCACAAACCACATTTGTGGCCCTTTTCAAGCTCAAAGATCATGCAAGGTGCATGCAAAGAGACACTTGTCATCTCAATGTGCAATATGCTCCTCAAGAAGTCTCCACTATAACCATTTCCAAATAAAATAATAACAATGCCAAGTCAAAGAGATGAGGGTGCTCTCCAAGAGAAGTAAAATGATGCCAAGCGTAGCTGAAAATTGAAATAACCATTTTTGACCATGCAACAATGAAGGAGCGCCTAGAAGAAGTGTGCCCTAGAAAAATGTGCCATAGAGCCGCCTCATCCAACCAACAAATAGTAAAATATCCTCCAAATGAAGTGCGCCCTAGGAGAATGTGCCAAGGGTGGTTACACTCCATCAAAGCATGTGCCAAAACCATGTGTTGTTTTGCAAACCCATTAAGTGATTCCCCAAACTATGTGCACAAGAGAATGGGTTCTAGAGAAGTGTGCAAAGATAGTTACACTCAAATAAAATATTCCTTCATAATGATGCTTAGCCAATGAAAAGAGGCGTGCCCTAGAAAAGTGTGCCGTCCTCTCCAAAATAGTAAAATGATACATCCATGCTTTGGATTTTGTGCCCAAAGAGAGGAGTGCTCCACGTAAAAGCTTCAACCAACCTCCAAATAACCCCTCCAAGTGTGAAAAGATGCCAAATGTAGTGTGCCTATGTAATTAACTTGGACCAAGATTTAAAAAAAATAATTAATTTAACCATTGGATGGTTAAATCAACCTAAACATTTGTGCACAAAGGTTAGTAACCATAGTCCACCTCTAATAATCCATGAATGATTAAATCACCATGAACACGTGTGCCAATGAGGGGTTGCACTCTACTAAAGTTTTTTGCTATGCAAATAAAAGATGTTCTCCCAAGCAAAACCCTACCATTATAACATCAAAATGTAAATCCCAACCTAGGGTGCACCACCACCGAGGGATTATTATATCAAAAATACATTATCCAACCTTAGGAAAAGGCTAGATCACCAAAATATATGTAGTACCTCCACCCTCTAACTCAAACTTCGGAAAATTCAAAAAGTACATCAATCAAGGGTACTGACATCATCAAACATATTTCCCCTAAGGTGGTGTCTAGAAAATCCCTCAAAGTCAACATGCATCACCCCACCATAGCAACATCATAGTAGAAAGGGACATAAGAAGATACTAGCTCCATCCAGTCATATAAGAAGATACTAGCTCCATCCAGTCATCAAGTATGTGCTCCCCATCACACATCCAACACAAGAGGACCATTCAGAACACCCTCTCCTAGTGACAAACCAACATCATAACATCAACACACCTAGTCACTAGGATCCTCCATGAAGAAGATAACACATAAATTAGCAAGCACTCGTGTCAAGAGAGTGATCCAAAATGTGAAAGTAGCACCGAACCATGATATGACACCAATCATGACCATCCACTGAAAATAGAAATGAAGAGCCTCCACCAAGATGTCCCCATCAAGTGATCAAAAGCCAAGGAGAGAAGAAACTCCATGAAGGTGTATATCCCCCAAGTCCATCAAAAGCTCCAAGGTACCAGCAGCATACTCCACCAATGTGATGAAAATCACAATGTGGAATCTCATACAATATGAGGTGTAACAGACTGTATTATGAGAAATCTCAAATTTGACAGTTCAAAAACTCTTTAAAATAGGATTATAGACACTAGATTATGAGAATTCTCAAATTTGATAGTGCAAATAATCCTGAAAATCTTAAATTTTGACTTCTAGAAAATACAATAATTTAGTGTTACTTGGTAACTCCAAGTTCCATTCTTGTTAGTGCCAAGTTTCTTGTGGGTCCTATCGATAACCAGGTTGGGTACTACTAGAATGTGTCACCCTGAATCACTCTCGTATTCTTGTACAATGTCTATGTTGTAATTGCTTTGGTTTGACAAATAAATTTAAACTTTACATAGCGAAATTTTAACTGGTCATAAATTTTGAATTATTTTGCATGGGCACATCCTTAATACAGCAGTGGCGAAAACACCACACTATAGAAAATAGGAAATTCTCCGTGCCAAAAATCTTTCAAACTGGCCACACCTAGCTGAGGCTAACATGTTTAGACGTTGAGGATATTTCTGCATTACCCAATTTGAGTCAGGTTTGTCTGTCTCAAGATGCTTTAGATGTTTGGGCCATTTCAACTCTACTGGTTTTGTTGTATCCTGCATCCTTTTATTTCCATTTTTTTACCTTGCATGCGATATAAGTATAATTCCTCTGTATCTTGTTTCTTTTGAATTCCTAGCATAAGCTGTTTCTTATACCCAAATCTGTGAAGTCCTTTTTCTGGACTGGCATGCACTTTTGGGAACTTGTTGCTTTTTTATCCTTTTGCATTCCTTTCTGCTTTTTGTTTGATGATTTAGGTCTTCCTCTGTGGTTTCATGGGGCTTTTGAGTGTTTGGGGAATATCTTTGAATTTCTCAAAAGGTATTAATTATATATATATTCTCAAACTCCTATTGTTTTTGGGGTTTACCATGCTGGAAAATTTCACGATTCATTGTGTTTGTAACTTTGTAACTAAGTGTGAAATGATGAACCAGTGATATTGCTTTGCTTTTTGTGCTTTTGCTAACTTGTACAGATACGAAAGAGGGACTGGCCTGAACAAGGGGTACTCCTCAAAACAAGAATAAATACAAAACTAAGCGTCTGTCAAGCAGCAGCAGTGGTGCAGACTAAAGGTCTTCTATTATCTGACTTAGATGGAAAGGCCACCAAAACACTATTGCGGGAAACTCTTGCTCTTTTGTTGGATGCTGCTGATGCTTGTGTTGTTTCATCTTGGCGAAAATTAAGGGCCTGTGAAGAGCTTTTCAGCGCCTTGCTTTCTGGAGTAGTACAGGTAGCTGTTACACGTGGAAATCAAGTCTTAAGGGTCTTGCTTCTTCGTCTCAAAGCACTTGTGTTAATGACTTGTGCCCAAGTAAGTGTTGTGATACAAAGAACTAATGAATACTAAAATTATTATTCAAGAAACTATAGTCATATTGTTGTGTGGCTTTCCTCATGTTTAATTCATTGTTTCTTGTAGGCTGATACCTGGGGCAATAACCAGGGAGCTATGTTTGAGAGTGTGACCAAAGCTAGCTGTGACATTATTACTTTTGGTTGGGACAAAGATCGTGCACCAATAGAATCATTTATTTTGGCATTAGCGGCAAACATCAGGGAGAGAATTGACTATGGCGAGCAGGTTTGTTTTAAGTTATTTGGATATCTTTGAAAAGACCTACAAATGTTTCTTAGGAGTGGTTTTGTCATTAGATAGCTGAAAATGTCATAAAGCCCTTTAGTAATACTGAGTGCAATGAATGATATTAATATGGCCCCATTCCAGGCATAATCATCTTAAATAGTCTAAATAAGATGCAATAAGAAATAAAGAACTAGATATCTTGAAAGCATCTCGGATTCCACAAAGTAGCTATTTATACATAAATAGTAAACAAAAATTAGTAACTGAATGGTGGGACCTGGATTAAAAAAAGCAGAGAATCAATGTAAATCAACACACAATTAGCAAGCAATAAGATGTTAAGACTTAGCACCATAGTCTAGACTCTATAGAGCTTCAAAGTTCACACCATCATTACAATCTAGGTTGCCCCCAATGTTACCGGATCCGCGGGAGTCAAGTTCAGGATCCGCGGATCCCCGTTTCCGATACGGATCCGGCTGGATCCGCCTAGGATCCGGCATATAGCCGTTTCTTAAAAATTGATCCGTATCCGGTGCGGTGGAGGTGGATCCGGCTACAACAAACCCAACAGCCGCAGATTTTTATCCGGTGTTCGCTGGAAATCCGAAAA
>ML779393.1:677507-688715 GCA_009831015.1 Picea engelmannii
ATCCGTATCCGGATCCGGATCCGTATCCGTATCTGAATCCTGGTAACTTAGGTTGCCCCAACTACTGTCGCATGATTGCACAGGAGATCTGTCCTATCATTTCCTCATCCCCAAGCCTTGAGGAATAGGGATGCCCTAGCATCCACGGGACTTTCTGAGAACATTGGGGAGGCCCACAAATGTCAAGCTCCAAGGGAAGGGGATGCCCAGGTGTCCTTTGGACTGTCTGAGAACATTGGAGATCTGCCTCAAATGTCCCCTGTGGCTTGAGGATGAAGAAATGCTAGGGACAGGTAAATAACACCAATTATGCAGAAACTCGTCAAACGTATATTTAACAATCAATGCTAAACTGAACTTACAAACAAGCAACCAGATTTGTGTAGAATAATGCTCAAGTAAAACCCATTCAAATTGCACATGAGTTGATCTAATTAAGTGTGATAAATGGTAAATAAACATAAACCGAACAGAAAGCAATTTCACAAAAGGGCACAGATTTGGCTGGCTGTAACAAGCCGATGGGGATCAATAGATAGTTTTAGTCAAATACAATGAAAAAGATATAGAGCTCTCACCCGATGATCTTACACAATACATCAACTGGGTATAAATAGAACGATAAAGTCAAAACAAGTCCAAGATGATCATCCTAAATTGTGCTATGTGGGTCCAAATTATCCAAGATTCTGCTACTTGGGTCTACAATCGACTCAACAAGGGCACACTCTACATGAAAATGCAATACGATAATATATTATACAGCATTCTTCAGAGGGACTAAAATTGCAAGGCTAAGCAAGAGGGACTGAAACTGTGAGGCTAAGGTCCAAAAAGTGCATTGACATGGGCATAAAATAGCAATTTGAAAAATCACATACAAGAATAAAAAATCCCAAGAGATTCAAGCATGAAAGTAGAGAGGAAATTGCTGCAATGTACACACATGTTGTACAGTCATTTCTGTCAGCTATATATAGAGTTCAAAACTGGGGGGAGAGTTATCAAAGTTGACCAAGTCTCCAATAAAATACAATGAAGAGGGTGAGTGACCAATTTGGACTAAGTTGCCTAAAGGAGAAAAGATAAAGTAAAAAAGTCTCTTAAAAGTACAAGAATAAATAAAATAAAATATATTTATGATACATGTTCACTGACCTAAGTGTCATCAATTCCTCTCTGCTTGGAGGAATCATCCACGATTTCTTCTGTCATCATGATGGGTAGACCTCTTCCTTTGGACCACAAAATATTCCTTGGGCTTGTGTAGTTGGGGTCTTGGTAGGACCCACGTTCCTACTAAAAATGGAGTGCTTGAACCAATGGCAGAAAACCATTGTATGACTTTCGCACTTAAGAACAATATCAATGGAAGCATGTTGAAAGTTAGGAAGGAGAAGTATTGATGTAAAAGGACCATGGACAAGAGGAACTACATAGGTAGTGTTGAACTAGAAAGGGTTGAACTTGTTTTGCTTCATAGTTGAGGTGTGTGGGACCAAGGAGTTGAGTAAATCCTTGTTTGAAATAGGATGAGGATATGGAGCATTGTTTGGTGTAGGGAGTTCTCTTTGCTTAAGTGCGAACTCTCCATGCACTGTCTATAATACTGCTGAGGCAGTAGAACCCTATAGACAAATTTCCAATGGACAAAAAGAGAGATCCATTGAAGGTGAAAAGACTCGAGCCGTTTGGAGTTGAGAGCTCAAGGAGAATTTCAGGTAGGAATAATCCCAAGGAGTTCAAAATAGCAGAAGTCTAAAGAGGTCCCAATCTGAAGGCTTTGATATCAATTGGTATGGGCGCAAAACAGCAATGCGAAAACTCACACACAGGAATAGAAAATCCAAGAAATTCAAGCGTGCAAGTAGAAAGGAGATTGCTGTTATGTACACATGTTGTACACTGATTTGTATCAACTATATGTAGATTACAAAACCAGGGGGAGAGTGAACACAGTTGACCAAGTCTTCAATAAATACAATAAAGTGGGTGAGTGATCAATTTGGACTAAACCACACGAAGGAGAAAGATAAGTGTCTTAAAGTACAAAATAGATGAAGTACATTATGATACATGTTTGCACATGTCCACTAGTCTAAGTCTTATCAAGTAGTGCCAAAAATTTGTAAGCCTGAATTGAGAAAGAGGGCAAAATGTCTTTATCAAAATCAGTGCAAAAACCATCAACTGATACTACCAAAATCTGAACAAGATGCTTACTCCAAGTTGGAGAAGCATGAGAGAGGAAGCGTGTGAAAATGTGTTTAGGGTGATGTGTGATAACCTCACGGTCTTTCACCAACTTAGAAGGATCAAGGATGGACTCCCAAAGCTTTTGCTTCATGAAGGGCAGTGCTGTCAAGATTCAAATAATGTTTGCTATGTTTTGTAAGTGGCCAAAATTGGACAAATGTTTGGCACAAAATCATTGTGCTTGGTTAGCCCATTGTTCACATGCCGGAGGATGAGACAAAACCAATTGGAGCCAAGAACGTAGAAAGGTGATTGACATTTCCTTTGTTGATTTACTACAAATATTGCTCCTCTGAAGCTGATTGTGCCAAAGGTCATGTGCAAACTTCAAGTCCAAATGCTCATTGTGCATGTGATCATCATCAAGCCACCCAATTCCTGCAATCGAACTACACTGCCTTATGTTGCGTCAAGGTGATGGCTAGGCAATCCAAAGAATTGCACGCTTTCTGCAGAGGGAAGAAGTGTTGAGTTGATAGATCAAAACCTGCCAAATACCAGTTCAGAGCATGTTGTATCAAGGGGTTGTATCTTTGGGACTCATTGAGGCATGTTGTTGTTAAATTTGGCAGCATCGACAGTCATTCTCCAATGAGAGGCCATATGGGCCACCCTGAGGCTAGCCAAGGAGATTTGGAGAATCAACCAGTCTTGTGAGGTATTGACAAAAGCCCGGGGGAGTGTACAACCTCTGTGAGTCAAACCAAAAGTCAGGATGAACGAGATGATATATAATCTTGTGAGTCAAGCCAAGGCAAAGGTAGAAGCCTTGTAAGTCTAAGACAAAAGTCAAGATGTAAGTCTAATGCAAAAGTCAGGGGGAACGTACAACCTCTGTGAGGATAGATAGTCTAGTGCAAAAGTCAGGGGGAACGTACAACCTCTGTGAGCATAGACAAACTAGTGCATAAGTAAGGGGGAACGTACAACCTCTGTGAGCCTAGTCAAGCCTTGTGAGCCATGAGCAAAAGTCAAGGCATCTAGCAAAAATTAGGTTGAATGTAAACTTCCTATGAGCTAGAAACAAACGATATTCCTAATATTGCAAATGATATAAGTGTATTGATTTAGTGCGTTGGCATGTGTAACGTTATCCACCATGAAGAGAATTTCGAATTGCCATGTAAAGAGTCGAGCTGTAAAAGTCAAAGTTGCTTGTCTAAGTCAAAGTCAAAGTTGTCAAGTTTGTCGCATGTCACATGTTGCATGCATGTCTAGTTGCATGTTGCATGCATGACATGTGCATGCTAAGTTAGTACACATGCATGCCAAGTCAAGGGTGAGTTGTAACTGAAGTCTCAAGTCTAGTTCTATTTTCGAACTAAAGTGTGAAGCTGAGTTATGTCAAGCATGCTTTCATACCTCTAATTCGAGTCCTCTCCTCTTCTCCTCTTCACTCTTTTATAAGCAGAGGTCGACCCCTCTCTTCTCTACAGTTGTTATGCAGGGTAAGGGTGAAGCAATAGAGGCAACAACCTCCGTGCTATACAGACGCACGTATCAGCACATTAAAGGCAGCTATATCAGTGCTAAACAGAGGCACGTATCAGCACATTAGACGCAGCAAAATCAGTGCTAAACAGAGGCATGTATCAGTCCAATAGAGGCAGCAATATTAGTGCCAAACAAAGGCACGTATCAGTCAAATAGAGGCAGCAATAACAACCCATTTCAGAACTGATATATCAGTCCATAAGAGGCATCGTATCTCAGACTTTGAAGGCAACTCGGATACATCTTCAGTACTGGTCTGTAACAGAAGTTTAGATATCAGCAAGGTCTCTTAGGTACACAGTCAGGTCAGAGTCAACTTGGCAAGCTCTTTAAGAGCAGAGTAATCATGGTGGATATTTTGTAAGTAATCATACATTATTAATGCAATAAAGGAATATCGTTTGCTGGGGTTTTTCTCCCTGTACAGGGTTTCCCTAGGGTACATGTGTTGTTGATGTGCATGCTTATGTATCTACATGGTTATTGCTATTCAGTTACGATTCTATATTGTTGAAATATATTAAGCCATAATCAAAGTGTTGAAGAATTTAAAGAAATAATCCGCATAAGAAATCAAGCTCAATAATTTAACAGTTGTCTGTGTGATTTGTCATGCTTCCTTGCATTCCATCAATTGAGTCTCAAGGGCTTGCTTCTTGGTTGGAGATTGACTTAGTTGAGCTTCCAAGTTTGCTAATTGCTCATTTACTTTCTTTCGAATCTTGATGGACAAGGCACGATGTTCCGCTAGGTGAGCACTCTTCTAAATTAGGTTGGTTTTCAAATCATTGTTTGTTGAACAATGGAGGCTTGTTCAACTAGTTTCTTGCGTAGGGCATTGATGGTGGTCTTATTCTCTATGAGTCAATGCTTCCTAGCACATGACTACAATCAAAACCATTCATTTTGGCACTGCAGATCAATGCTCTTTTGCAACAAAACCCTTAACTTCTCAATTTTGGATTCAACTAAAATTCGATCAACTTTATGCAAAATAGGCAAAGAATCCTCCAAGTCCACATCTTGGACTTCTTTCAGCCAGTTTCTATGGAAACTACGGGAAAAAATGGCAATGAATTCTCCAAGGAAAAAATACCCATGGTGGTGCCCAAAGATGGGGGAAGAGCATGCAATGTAGGAGTCGTCAAAATTATGGATTGTACCAATGGTGAAGGATGCTGCTGAACAACTAGCATCTCTCCATACACTCAACACTTTTATGCCTAAAACTGTCTTTGCACATGAACACTTGGTGCCTTCTTTGTCCAAAATTGTGTTTGCACTCGAACACTTGGCACCTTTCGTGCCCAAAACTGTTTATTCACTTGAACACCGGGCACCTTTTGCACAAAATTGAAGGGGTAGAGTTTGTCTACATCTGATCACTCTCCCATTAGTAAGGCAAGTCTTGGTTGGGCACGTTCAATGCAGGACTTGATTCCTGAAGGTTTATTACCAAAACGTCAATTGAGGGAGCTTGCTGATTAGGTTGTTGCCACTGTGCGAAGGAGGCAAATGTGCTGGAAGTGCTTTGCTTTCTTGAGATTTGATCCTGTGAAGGAATAAAATGGGGAGATCAAGATGCAAGCACATCGATGACTTGGGGAGGAGCAGGTGGAAGTGTGTTGCTGATTGTAGTTGCTTGGTTGGAGGTGGGGAGAACATAAGTGGGAGAATTTGGTGAGGTAGGATCCTTTGATTTAGAGCACGGGTTCGCCGATGGGGAGTAAGAAGATTGAAGAACCATGACATGGCAAGGTTTCGAGGGAGGTGTGTTTGAATGGATAGAGGAATCTGCTCTAGGGGTGTTTGAAGAAGGGTGGATAAAGGAAGTCACAGGTAGATCAATATTGGTCTGTTGAGGCAGAAACTATTCAAGTGAAATGGTAGCCTCTTATGATGGATGAGATATGGGGTTCACTGATTTGGGGTTTAGTTGTGGAGGGGCAAAGTTTTGCGGGAGAACTTCCTTAGTAATGAGGTTTGGCAAGGAATCTCGATTGGTTGAGAGGGAGACTGATAAATAAATAGTGGTGAGGTTTTGGACTAAGTCAACCTAAGTGGAGTCCAGGGATTGAGAAATGCGGCACTGATATTGTTGGTACATGTTGTTCGTGACTTTGTGTTTGGTTTGATGACGTTTGTGGACATGGGATTGGTAGGAGGTTTGAGTGTCTAGGAGAGTGGATTTGCGGAGTGAGGCTGTGTGGGCACATGAAGATGGGGGCGTTGGGTATTTAATGTCGCATGATTGTGACATTAGGTTGAATCAAGAGAAGAGGAGGGAGATTGGGATATACTTGAAGCTTTGCTTTTACTTGTTTGCTTGGGTTGCAAGGAACTTGCTTTGGCTTCAACCTTCTTCTATTGGGTTTGCAATCTTTTTAGTTTAGGCATACACTGTTCACCTTAGTCTTCTCTATGTCTTAGCCCTTGGTTCTCTTCCTAGGTTTTGTGGGAAAGCTGTGATATTTCATCAATTGCTTATACTTCCGATGAAGCTCAAAGAGCATTTGTCACCACTCTGCTTCAAAGCTTCACAGGGAATGTTGGTGTTCCTCATGACCTAGGCTGGTAACTCCTCACTCTGGAGAATACTTGCATTCTCTATTCATAGTGATATCCAGCAAATGCCATCTCGAACTGTTCCTTCTGTGGTGGTGGTGTGGTAGCCAAGAATTATTTGCGAAGGTCCTCATTAATCCAGTATCCATATACCACTTGCCATGATCTTAATGTTCCAAATCACCATAATTAACCCTGAATATCTCAGATATGACAGGAATCACGTTTGCCAAGACTAACAATAATGATAAGTTACATAGTAATTCCTAAGATAATAGGAAAATAACTCCCATAACCCCAAAGATAACAATATCAAATGGACTATATACTATTGTGTGTGATTGATTATAATAATCTGCTATATACACTAATCCTCACTCATTTTCTCGCGGGCCCAGTTTTAGACCAACTACTCTTTACTTATATAAGTGAACCCTTATATTGGCTAGAGGGACATAACAGTTTATCCTGCTTTGTTCAGAGAGGATGGTTCTCCAAGCTGTCAAACAGGTTCTGTTTTTCTTTTGTTTATATGAAGTAAATATGAGTTTTATAGTAGAGTAATACATTGTTAGAATGTTGTCTTTGCAATTTCAAATTTGAGATTTTCTGTTCTGCCATGATTTGCAAAAGGAATTTAGTAGGAAGTATTAGCTGGTTTTAGGAGCATTTTTGACATGTTGTCAAATCTCCATGTATATATTATTTATATACTTTTTCCAGAGCCTCTAAATTTTCAATTTGAAATAAACAGATGGATTTGTTTTTCTAAGTTGTTTTTTGTTTTGGTGTTGTTTTATCAGGAGGAAAAAGAGAAACAAAATGTCCCTGTAGTCCAGTTGAATGTGATACACTTGTTAGCTGACATGGCGCTTCTGTTAAAAAGGCCTGAAGTTGTGGAGATGATATTACCTCTTTTCATTGAAAGTTTGGAAGAGGGTGATGCTTCAACGCCTAGCCTTTTGCGGCTTAGGGTATGGACATTTGTTACTTTGAATGGAGCTTTTCATTGTATGTTTGATTTAGGAAAACAATACAAACAACATATTGTTTTGTATTTTTGGATTAAAAATAATTCCCTTCTTTGCTGTGACACAGCCATAGAATGTGCGACTGACAATGATAGTGCACATTGTATATTATTTTGCAGCTTTTGGATGCAGTGGCTCGCATGGCAAGCTTAGGTTTTGAGAAATCATATCGTGAAACAGTAGTATTGCTAACAAGGAGCTATTTAGATAAACTCTCTACTGTTGGATCAACTCAAAGCAGAACATTAGCTCCAGAAGCTACTACAGAAAGAGTTGAGGTTTGTGTCAGATCTATGCTTGTGACTTGCTACAATAAAGTATAGGTGGAAATTTATTATCAGTCCAATCCCATTTTATTGTTTGACAGAAATGGGATGCTTGGCTCCATTATAATAGACTGCAAGTTTTTAATCACGGACACTTATCCTGTTATGGTTGATGCAGACTTTGCCTGCGGCATTTGTTTCAGTTGCATCTGGTCTAACTGATGCTAAATTAAGGTCTGACTATCGTCACCGCCTATTGGCTTTATGTTCTGACGTGGGTTTAGTGGCAGAATCAAAGACTGGCAGGTATACACACAATGATTAAAATAAGTGACAAAAACTCTTGAAACAATGTAATAGGAGATTGATTCCTTGGGGAGATGCAGAGGAGACATACTTTTGTGTATATAATCTATATAGTTCTTGTTTTCATTGCGTTCATGCCTTAATGCATAGCTCTGAGTTTATTTTTGGTTGCCAAAATTGAGAATGAATTAATCTTCTTGGTATTCCCTAATGCATATTGTAATGGTATTTGTAAACTTTGCATGATATAAGATATAAGCAGCAAAGCACTCAACATAAAATTGAGCATTAAATTCTTATTGTTGTACTTGCATAGAGAAAAGAAGCTTAAACTTTGAATTACCATTGGTTCTTCAATGCAGGAGTGGAGCTGATTTGCTAGGGCCACTTCTGCCATCTGTTGCTGAGATATGTTCAGATTTTGATCCTACCCAAGATGTAGAGCCTCCTTTGCTAAAATTATTCCGGAATTTATGGTTTTATATTGTGCTGTTTGGTTTAGCTCCGCCTATCCAGACAAATCAACCATCTTCGAAGTTGATTTCGACAACCATGAATAGCTTAGGGAGCATGAGTGCTATGGCTCTTCAAGCAGTGGCAGGACCCTATATGTGGAACGTACAATGGTCATCGGCAGTCCAGAAAATCACCCAAGGAACACCGCCACTTGTAAGATAAATTCACTGCCAACAACATGGTTTTGCTAATTGCGTTCTATAAAATATGAAAATTTTCATTATATATATATATTTTTTAGCTGTTTCTATGTCCTTATTGTAGCGTTGTCAAAAGGTTATCGAGCAAGGTTTTCATTTATATGACTCTCCAGGTAGTGAGTTCTGTGAAATGGCTGGAAGATGAGTTGGAGCTCAATGCACTTCATAATCCTGGCAGCCGTCGAGGTAGTGGGAATGAAAAGGCTGCAGTAGCTCAACGTGCAGCCCTTTCAGCAGCTTTATCGGGGCGGGTTGAGATAACATCAATGGGCACAATTTCGGGTAGAATTTTACTTTCAACTTTGTGTGAAACTTTAAGCCAAATGTTTGTCTTCTAGCTCTAGACATTACATGGATATATGGTGTATCCGATTCTGCCTTGCCAAGATCTCTTCTTGAATCACGGGTAGAACTCATTATCGTATTTTATATTTGATCTCGACTCTCATGTGTCTGTATCCATAAACAGGTGTCAAGGCTACTTATCTTCTGGCAGTAGCATTCTTGGAAATTTTACGCTTTAGCTGCAATGGTGGCATTCTTAAAAGTGATTCAACTGAGATTCAGCATAGAAGTGCTTTTAGTTGTGTTCTTAAATACCTCGCGACTCCAAATCTCATGCCAGCTGTCTATCAATGTCTCACTTCAATTGTTCACAGGGCCTTTGAGGCAGCTGTATCCTGGCTGGTACTCTCTTTTCTCTACTGAATACATTTTTAATTTTCCCATTTTCTTCCATTCTGGATAGCTTATAAGTTTGTATGCTGGATGCCCCAAACACTGATACATACAATATGACATGGCATGTACTGTCCTATGGTCCATCGAAATTGGATTTTATATAGGCAATTTGTGTCTGGGGATTATAGTTAATAGTCTGAATTTTCTAGCAGACTTTCATTTTCTTCAAGTGGCATGGTGAGATAACATATAGTCTTTATGGGAACATTCAATGTTGATTTGTTCTGGTTGTGGAATGTGCCTTCACATGTACCTGTCTCTAATAATAACTTGGCGAGTATTTATATGCAAATATTCAACTACTTGTGACATGTATGTGCATGCATAGATGGGCATATACAATACTATTAAAAACTATAATGATCCATCAGATCCAAATCCATGTTATATTCATATTTGTGGAAATGTTTGCATGCACCGTTCAAAAAATTACAGTATTTAAATACTCACGTTAGTGAATTTTGTTATTGTGATATATGTTCTATTCTGAGTATCTTTGAAAGTTTGAAAATTCACTTTGATATTAAAAAGTCATTTATTGTTATTCTGTTATTTAGATAATAATATTCTATGCTTATTTAGGTAAATAAATAAAAATTCTATTAAAAGAGCACAATTTACAAGATTACATGCCAATCATATAGCTTTTGCTGGTCTGCTATATGGTATGATATTCAAGATTTGTGTAATGTCCCTGGCCTTACTGCTGGTATATTTTATATTTTCTTGGTTCAATGCTTTTGTCAAACAGTTTGACTGTAACTGTAGATTTCCCCTTATTGGACTGCTGAAGTGATTTAGTACTTTCGTCAAACAGTTGGTTTACCCTTTTGAACTGCTGATATGTTTTCTGTTTAGTGCTGATATGATTTGTGATCACTGCTGATGTATTATGGTGCCTTTGGTTTAGGCCTTTTGTCAAATAGTTTCACTGCTAATATATTTATGTTATTTGTTCTAGACCTCTTTCTTCAAACAGTTTCATAATGTTCCCATATTGGATTTGGCACACATCAGGGTATATTTGTATTCAATATAAAACAATGAATGAAGACATTTGAAGCAAGTGATAACAACCTCCTTTAAACTCATATAACAGTAATAAACCCAGTAAACTCAGATCTTATATATTTACTAGCTCTGTCCACGGGGTATACACTCAAATGCAAAAATGATAACAATTTATTCTGTATTCAAACAGCAAATAAACCTCGTCATATATAAACTGATATATCTGTTAATGGCCGACCTGTAAAAACAATTCTGGGCAGCAATGAATGTACTAAATCAATCCCTCTTCAAGATGCCGTACCAGTGTTACCGGAAGCTCCCCCCCCCTGCTTCGAATCCCCGAAGCTTGATCCGGGCGGGTGCGTCCAGGAAGCTCGGGCTGAAGCGCGCTTCAAAATTTATGAAGCGTGCTTCAAGGGTCTTGAGCACGCTTCCTGCCATTTCCGAAGCGTCCCCCTCCGAAGCGCGCTTCACATGCGCTTCTGAGGAAGGCCCGCGCCCTTCCAAGGGGGAATGAGGTGTTTTGGTGTGCAGCTGAGGGTTATTTTGCCTAACTAGTGCTATTTAAAGAGGTCTCCACCCCCTCCATTTCACCCACCCTAGTAATTAATGGTAATGTTAAATTCTTAAAGTAAAAGGATGAAAATGAAAGATAAACGTTATCTTTCATTTTCATCCTTTACCATTAATTGTTTCAGGATGTTTGAGAGTGGTTCCAACCTCATTGGACTTCATATGGAGAAAGTAGAATTTTAGGTCCCATTCAAAATTCAGCAAACTTAACAGTTTTCAGGATTTCAAGAATGGCAAGATTGCAATGTT
>ML779393.1:696193-716728 GCA_009831015.1 Picea engelmannii
AATGATTTGCAAGTAGATGGAACCCTTTGTTGTCTCCTCCAAGCTCTCACAAATCCTTTTCAAGCTCTCCAACTTTGCTCCAACACCAAGCCAACACCAAGAGCTCTCTCTCCACGCCAACTCAAAGATGTAATAATGAGGAAGAAGAGGGAGAGATTGTGCTTTATCTGCCCTCTCTAACCCTAAAAATGCCCTAGGGCCCACCCAAAAAGCAAAAAAATAAAAATAAAAACAAAAAAAATGAACTTTTCATGGCCATTTTTCGGGGAGCGTTTGCGTGGGTTCGAGAGCGTTCGGGGAGCGTGGAGGGAGCACGGTTCGGAGCGTGGAGGGAGCACGGTTCGGAGCGTGGAGCGTTGTCTGCAGGTTCGGGAGCGTGAGGGAGCGATTCGGGACCGCGGGGGAGCATTGACGGTTCGACATTTGGCAGGGAGCGCAGTCAAGGAGGTGAGAGCGCGGTTCGGGAGGTCGGAAGCGCGGGTTGGAGCGCGGTTAGGGGATGCTCCCGCTCGGAGCGCGGTTTGGAGTCTAGACCGTGGGGGGGGGGACGGTTCGGCAACTAGAGACTCAACTGTTAGATTTTCAATAGTTTTGTTAACATTAGATTTACCATAGCATTTTTATCTTCTTTTATCATTCAATAACCATATACTGAAATATATAAGCAGTAGATAAACAAGCACAAGAAGACACAAAGATTAATCTTGGGAAAATCCCAAACCCAGTGAAAAACCCATCAACTTGTCTTAGAGAGAATCTTTCTGATATTCCAATACAACCATGAACAAGCTCTATTCACAAGAGAAAACCTACAATGAAGAAACCCTGATAACAAATACTTATATCTTCTTCTTGTCAAACCCTAGCGAGGGTAGACAACTAAGTCACCATAGAACTGGCACAAGATAGGCGCATCACTAGAGCATGATAGTGCATCACAAAACTGGCACAATTGGTAGCTTTAACTGCAACTGTAACTGCTACTGACAATTGGCACGAAGCAATTGGGTAGCACCACACAACCTTAGCGCAACTCTTCTAGAGGTAGTGTACAAGAGAGACCACCAAGAGCCACCAAGAATATCCTTTCCAAATAGCGAAACTGCCACAACTACAGCTGCTAGCTTCCTAGTGCGCACTGCAGAAAGAGCACTGTTTGACTGTACAAATGAAATGATCCAGCTTTGTATTTATACTAATCTGGGCGCCTGTTTGGGGTCGACTTCTTATTCCGGGTCTTCATCTTTACTTTATTATTTCTGTGGGCCGACTTCTCTTCTTGGAAATTATATTTCCACTTTATTATTTTCTTGTGGGTCGACTTCTCTTCTGGGGTGTTCTTCAACTATTCATTGGTCTTCCTTTGACTTCTAGAATCTTCTTCTTCTCTAAGAAAAGTTGTCTAGAAGGGAATACCTTCCGCAGCTACCAAAACATCAACATCAACCACCTCTCACAATAAAATAATAATATCAGAGTGATCAAGTTTGATATGTCAAACTATAATAAAATAATATTACATTGACATGAATTGGTCATCAAATAATATTTGATCTATCCACATGAGAGCTCCAAGAGAGATTGGGCACATTCCAAAAGGCTCTTATCCAATAAAATTATAAAATAATCATGGACAAGAGGGGTTCCCTAGAGGAAGGAGTCAAAGTGGTTGCAACCCTCCTCTAACAACAATAAAATAATCTCCATGATGAGTGTGCCCTACAAGATACATCCAAAAATAACATAAGTGGACCAAGAAGTGGTCTTCAAGGTTCAACAACCATCTCAAAATAGCGATCCATAGGAACATGTACATGAAGACCACATTAATCAAGTGAGATAACGATAAAATATTTCTCATAAGAGATAGTATGCCTTAGGGAGACGTGCAACAACTCCCAAAGGTAGGGTGAATTAGCTCAAGTCAGTTAACCTCTCAATAGTGTGGAAACATAGTATGAACAAGACCAATGAAAGATGCAAGTGGACCACCTAGTGAAGCGCTCCACCTAGAAGAATGTGTCAATGGGATAAAGGTAAGTGGATAAGTTGATGTGATGGAAATGAATAAATGAGGACAAGGGTGCATGCATAACTAACCCTCAAACCATGTGCAAGCTCAACCAACTCCATAGGAATGCGTGCCAAGAGATGAGGCCAAAGCCTAATCAAATGAGGTGGCATGTGTGAACAAGAAAGAGGTTAAAAGATACCCCAATGAATCGATGAAGAGGGTAACCACTACAAATAATATTTTTTCATTAATGTTGCCTCAACATGTGTGCCAAAGGTGGAGTGCTACCCTCAAGTGTTGTACCACATGAGGACTCAAGTTGCATTCCCTGGCGAATGCACTCTGTTCTTTTTCCTTTTTTTTTTTTTTTTTTTTTAAATAATTGAACTTAGGGAATAAGGGTTCAATGAAGCTTTATAACATAGGAATATAATAGGCCAATAATGTAGCGCTGCTTAGACTAAGGTTTATACTTAATTAATCATCCATGAAAATATCGCAAACCAGTTTGGTGTGTTCACACATGGAAATTGTGAGATAATGCAATATGGGAAATGAAAGGTTAATTATGAAGGGAAAACTATATGAATGTGGGTGAAATGACTCATGCACCCTCTAGGAACGTGAATATGGTGAAATGCGAATATGATATGGATTGTACTAAGGTACAATGTGTAATTGTGATGAAATATGGATGATACCTAGGTATAATGATGGAAAGGTGATGGAATGTGAGTGATGGAAAGGTGACACGCTAGGAAAACACCCCACCACATGAACCCACCATGCAACAACCAAGTGAAAGTGGTGACTAGAGCATCATGAGCAAGGGGAACAATAAGATGGTCTCCTCAACAATGATCAACCATAGAAAAACAAGTCTAACAAGATAAAAGATACGTGATAAACAATTGAAGCAACCTCCACCAATGGTACAAACATAACCATCCATCAAATATGTTGAAGAGAGTGAAAGGGCATGACAAACTGATTGTGCAAAGTTGTTCTCCATGGTTACCCCCATACCCCTTGGGTGGCCAGGGTCTGATCAAACATAAGGGTAGCACCAAGGAGAACTTGTGCACCATGATAATGCCCATGATCTGCATACTGGTCCATAGTAAGTTTATAGGTGTCACGCTTTCAAGTGTCATGAAAAATAGTCCTCAGACACCCCATACAAAATAGAGTGTAACAGGGGGCACTTCCTCTCTAGCTGAAAATAGTTCAGTGGAAACTTATAAATGGCATCGAAGACCAATTGATGCGCCCTCTTTCTTTGAGTAGATTTTGCTTCAAGGCCAAGTCACTAAAAATAACAACTCCTATAATAACACGTGTCATGAATTAAAAGTCAAATCAATTGAAATGGAAAGTCAAACTTTAAAGAACTGATAGTGCAAGTCAATTCCACAAAAGATTCCCTAAGATGGGTTCACCCCTCATGCAACTAATATTAGACCATGTGGAACCAAAAGTAGCAGAAAAGCATCTCCTCCTTGAATTACAACGGTTTAGACCACTAGTTAACTTGGCAAAAGCTTGTTTGGGGTGTGAGTCTAGTGAAATTGATGCAAACTTCCACTACAAGTCAAGTTAACTTGAAAAAGCTTGCTTTGTGTGCAAATCAAGTCAACCTCTAAAATAGGGCACTCTGTCTGAGAATAGGTGACCTATGGAGTGCATCCTTCATTGTGGGCCTTGGTTTTCAAAACACTTGTTAGCTTGCGCATGAAGCCCTAGTACCCACATTCAATCCTTATGTAGATACTTTAACTTCAACTCCAATGGGGTTAGACTTCCCAACCCGCCTTTACAAGTTCAGGCACATAAATCTCTGGACTTCTTTGGAAATGCTTTTGGTAAGTTTCACGCCTCCACCCTTAAAACACTTAGAAGGCATATCACAACCTATGCTACACTGTGCTAAAGTGGATTTCAAAACGGGTTGACCTAAAGAAATATGGACAGAGGTGGTTGATAAGGTCTAGAAGCAAAAGTTGGACTACAAACACATTTCCTTTTGATGCTGATTGTGTTGTGTATGGGAACTTGTCAGCCTCCTGTCCAAAATGTTGTGCTGAGACCATTAAGGATCTTTGGAAACCTTTTGGGGGGAGGAGTAGAAAGAGAGGAATAATTACGAACTCACTTGCTGTGAAGGTGTTGATGAACATCACCATTTAGTGGAGGTTGTAGCCAGCAGATTCAAATTCCACAACAAAGAACCCACAAGCACATGGGTAGGCTTCTTCTTGAAGAAACTGATTGACGTAGGTTTGTAAGTTGAGGCTAAAACCTGTTAAAGCAACATATCAAATTGTGAGCCAAGTAAAATTCCTCTTGGTCCAAAACCTCCTAGCCAAGGGAGATGTCAGGAATCGAAGTCTCCCTCTCCATGATGGAACATCCAACAGGAGAATGTGAAGGTTGAGCATGACCAACGTGTGCCAAAGTCACCTTCAAGAACTTTATTCATATTGAGCTTGTGGGATGGGAAGCTCCCAATTAGGCACCAATTGTGGTGGGCAGTGTCTGCATCTAGCAGAGGTGGACACATCCTTTAGAGGTGGATCAACAACATCTGCTTAATGGTAGAGGGCATTGCAATCTTTGAAGGACTAGTAGAAGTTAGCCCTTTCTAGGGTTTATGAATTGAGCCTTTTAGAGGCAGAAGAGAACAGGGCCAAGCAATGCCATGGCATAATTGAATTTGTTAAGCAAATTGCGTGGGGGAGGGTGATGATGGTTAGGGATTTTCCCTAGCTCGAGAAGTGTAGTAGGCCATAGATCTCTCTTAAAAGGCCCTTCAAGATAACAAACTCAATATATTATTTTACTTTGGTGATATATTATTCTATGCTATTTTGAAACTCCTCCATTGTGCTCCCTGAACGAGTTTGCCATGACTGTAATATTGAAAGAACTCATACCTTGGCTAGGGCCATGGGCTTACTTGGGCAATTCCTGTTGAAGATCCCCAAACAGTTCTATCTTCTAGGTGGCCGGCCTTGAATTCTTTCTCCTGGCTGCCTTTTAAGCAATGGAGGCCCTTTTCTCCTACATTCTCTTCAATATACTCCTCATTGAAGCCATTCATAAATGTTGCTCAAAACTACATAGTATTGTCAAGAATGATACCGCAGTCTTTTTCATCAAATTTATTTTCTTCTTGGAGACATTTTTCCTTCAATGATGTGTTTAATCTCAAACATACTGCTTATTGAGTTTTAAAAAATGCATTTTAGCCCTTTATGACCTTAGCCCTAACATCCTCCCCGAGCAACTGTGTTTGTGTGTACTATAATCAACTAATGCCCATCTCTCCAATGGGGTGAACTTTCAGAGACAATGAAATTTGAACAAATTGAATCGAACGCTTGTAAAATAATTTTTAATATTTTCAAAGTCCATATGTCGGCAACAAGGTCTTGGTTCGATGGTTAAATAGGGTGGATACTAGCCCCAAGATTCAAATCCCCTTACTGAGAATCTGAAGTTGTTTTGGTTTGATTTTCATTTTTAAAAATCTACCTCCAAAAAGCTAAAGACAATTTTGAACCCTAAACCTAAAAAATCAGCTGACCTCCTATGTGTCTTTTTCTCGCCTGTAAAACACCTTCCGGCAAACAACAAATACAGACAAACACTGTGGTTGCCTCCTGGAATGCACTTCTTGCCTCAAGTAATGATGTTTGTCCCATGTCAATGTTTCCATACCAGGAAAATCTTTTCAGCCCTATGACTGCCCTGATGACTTTTCCCTCCTAGACAAAATCTTCCCAGCGAAATTATTCCTTTGCTGTTTTTACCATTCTTCCCTTATGTCACTTTTCCTGCCATTCGGTGACTCCCAACACAGTGGTGGTCTCCAAGCACCTATCCATGCTTCCTAGATCTGTCTCATGTGTTCCACACATACATGTCTAACACTAATTTTTTAATTTATTATTTATTATATTTAATTATAATTATTATTATCATTCCTACTTGTTTATGTTGTCTTTAGAAAAAATAATTTTGAAATTTTGGAAACTCCCACCAAAAGACAAATTCTGATACTTTAATAGTTGCCTCTTCTCTTCTCCAACCCATGCTTCCTGTCGCCTTTTCCTGCTGTGACATAGTTCTGTCCATCCTTTTTCCAGTGTGATGTATTGCTGTCAACACACCTATGAGACCTCTTGCTGCACCCAACACTTTCGCTGTACCCAATACCTCCATTGTACCTAAATGTTTTTTGATTATTCCAGCATTAACGTGGTCTGTGGAACCTTTTTTGTTTCCCCCCTTACTGGGGTGTTTTCGTATGCACCAGATATTAACTACCCAGTATGCTGCTGCCACGTTAGATTTTCAGATGCCTCCCTTTTAGAGTTATTGTGTGAATTCTTGCTGGTTTTCAAATCCACCAACATATTATTTGTTGCCTGTAAAATTCCTAGCCACCATTGCTGCTGTCAAACTGTCCATTATTATCCATGCTGCACAGATTTTATTTTTCTGCTCAGAATTTTCCTATAGTTGCCCTCTCCCGGGGCTGCCAAACACTTTCCCAGATCTGAACTGATGGAGCCCACTCCTTGAATGTGGTGATCTTCGCACACCTCTGCTAGATGTTTCTTGTTTGTGTGAGAGCAGAGACCTGCACATTATTCTGTCAACTATACTGTGTTCTGTGTCGTTCTGTTGTCCATTGTGCTAGTCTTCCGCTAAAGCGATATGTTTTCTATTCACTTCTACTATCATGCCATCTATTCAGATATTACCCCGGATTGTTTAATATTCTGTCATGGCTCATGGCATCTGCAATCCTTAATGTGTGCTGTTAGGCTGCGGACATGGTATTTTTTTAATTTAATCTGTCTTTTTTAAGGTTTTCTGTTGAAATTTACTTTTCCTTAGACACTGTTGAATCTTGATAGATCAACAGAAACTGCCCATCTGATTCTTTATTGTTAGACATTTCTGTTAGACTAACAGGAGCCACCTCTCTGATTCTTTCCTATTAGATGCTGCTGCCAATTATTCCAATAGAAAATCCATCCTACTGTTTTGTGGTTATGTTGTTTGGTGCCATCTTTCCTTCACTGTTTATTCTGTTTATTCCGATTGCATTCATTGATTTCCCTAGCTGCTAAAGCCCATTAGCTGCTGCAACACCTGCCACAATACAACCTGTGATTGTTGTCTGTCTGCCGCTGTCCAGACAAGCCACCAGTTTTGGCCTGTGAATCTGTTTGATTGCGAAGCAGTCGTTGCTGGTCTTGTGGGCTGACTGATGACCTGTATCATGAGCTGGCATGCATATTTTTCCTCCTGATTCTGACCTTCAAATCTGATTTAATTCTTTTTTTTAAATATTTGACTTTATGAATTATAAATTTGTTACTCTCTCTCTCTCTCTCTCCCTCTTTAAATTATATTATTTAAATATATCAAAGGCTATAACACGTATCTCTTTTTTTTACCTTTTTATTTTTCCGTGGGTGCTTGCATTGCTTGTGTACCTCCACTTCGTTGCCCAAGGGTCTGCGTTTTTCTACATTGCCTCTTGTGTGCCATGAGATTTCTGGCCACCCGTGCTATTGTTCCCACGATGATTTCTGTTCTCATTGTGATTCCTCAATTGCCCTGTTGCCAGGCTCTGACCTCCCAGATTTCCCCGGTGCTGGGCTCTGACCTCCCAAATGGCAATGTGGTACCTTGGCTTTGGTACCATATTAAACTATGCAGATACACAGAATAAAGTTGCAGAGAGAGAGAGAGAGAGAGAGAGAGAGAGAGAGAGAGATGGATAAGATAAGATAAAGTAAATTTATTAATGTCCAATGAACAACTGGAAAAGTAGGTAGATGGGACTCAAAAGTACATCTAGAGTAAACAGAAGAGGGTGGCAGTGCGAAAGCATCTGCTAGTGTTATTCTATCAAAAGCAGTGTTACAATAAAATCTAGCACCCTATATGATGTAAAGTCCCAAGCATCTAGGAGCTAGTCTTGTGCAAGTCAGGAAGACTACCCACTGTCACCTCAATAGCTCTTCCTTTCTCTTTTGGTTGGCTTTTCTCCAACTCAAGGTGGCTATCCCTAAATAAGATTGTTAATGCTATTGAGTGGTGGGCCCTAGGTGATATAGGAAGAATATGCCTTAATAAAATGTATGGTTGTTGTAGGATATGAAATGGGATGGAAATGGAAATGGGATAAGGACTAGATAGGATAATGAAGGACAAGAGAAAGGGATAAAAGAGATGAAAGGAAACCAATGCCTATCAATCATGTGCACAATAAGGAGGCGACCTAGAGAAGTTTGTCAACGTGGTTACACCCCTCATCAAAATAATACTCCTCCATAATGATGCTCAACCAACCCAAAGAGAGTACGCCCTAGAGAAGTGTGCCATGCTCTCCAACAACAATACAATATCAATGAATGCCTTAAAAAGTGTGCCAATGAGGGGGGTGCTCCATCAAAATAGCGTCAAAACGCCATTGGAATGATTAAATCATCCTCAACATGTGTGCACAAAGGTTAATAACCACAGTCCACATCCAGTTAATCCCTCCATGATAAATCACCATGAACGTGTCTGCCAATGAGGGGGTGCACTCCATCAAGGTGTTGTACCATGCAAATAAAAGATGTTCTCCCTTGTAAAATCCCCACCAGGATAACGAAAAAATGTAAGGCTCAAACTAGGGCGCACCACCAAGGGATTATTAAATTACAATAATACCATGCAACCTCAGGAAAAGGTTGGATCAACATAAAATCTCATGTAGTACCAACCCCCCTTCCCTTCAACTCAAACTTGGGCAATTACACATTAGTGAGGGTACATACATCATCAAATATACCTTCCTCCTAGATGATGTCTAGGAAATGTTTTAATGTTAAGTCACCTAGGGAAATCCCATCACCACATCATATCATAGGAAATAGACATAGGGAAAGTGCTAACTTCATCAAATATGTTCCATCACCCCTAACAAACAACAAAAGAAAGGACCATGTAGAAAATCCCTTCCCGGTGACACCAATAATACAACATCACGATGTAAAATGTCACTCCGAAGTTTTGACAACATCATTAAACATCTACCTCCTAACATCATCATCTAACCCCTTGGGGGCCTAGAACCATCATCGATGAACAAGATGTAGCACCTCCAAGATAAACAAGTATACCAAAACCACACCATGATGAGATAACATGCTCCATAACCATCAAATGTGCAACCAAGGGGTGATCAACAAGGCAAGCACATGTGAGAAGACCACCAAACCAAGCAGGTTCACTATGTAAATATCCAATATAAATATGATAGTACACAATAATCCATTAAGGATAGTAAATATATTAAATAATAATGTATAAGAATATATATGATGATATTACAATGAGGATGAGGGCTTCTATATATATACCCACATAGGGGTGCCCTTTCATAAGAGACGTGTCCTTTCATATGTCATGTCTCTTCCTAATTAATTATTAATCATTATTTATTTATATTATTAATTATTACCTATTTATATCTACTTTATATGTATATTTATGTTCACAATTTTTTTCTCCAAGTTTAAGATGAAGGTACCTAGACTTTTAAACTAGGGTAACCCGATAATGATGTCGATTTCTTCTCTATACATAGTTGTAACATAGAATTGAGATATATATTCATATTCATCAATCGTCACTTGTAACTCTTTAATTTGAAAAATCTCTCTCTTTTCAATTATATTTGACTTTGAAATTAATAATTGATTTGCAAAATCTTTATTAATGTAATTTTCACTATAGTCTAAGTTGATAAGGATGTTAACTTATCTTCCTTGAATACTCCCCTTTAATGTAGAAAAACCGTAACATATGATTGGACAACCTTCATAAAAAAATCTTCCTCTTTCCTTAGTAAACTCCATTTCACTTATTTTATTTTCGTCGATAATTTACGATAATAATTTCTTGTTATAAAGCTTATATACTCTTCATTTTTTCCGAAAACTTAAAGAATAATAATAATAATAATAATGATAATATATTTTTAAGGTCACGACCAAGGGAGACACCAAATTGGTGTATGAGACCCCCTCTGCCCAACGATATAACTGGTAAAGTCTACGGAGGTATACATACTCTACCCTTATAAATCCTCTTTAATGAAACTGCTCTCGAAAATATAACCTTTTTTTTACTCTTCTTCACTCCCACTAATTTTTTTTTTAATTGTACTTTGTATTTACTTTAATCACTTACACCTTTTGACTTGGAATTAAAAACCCTTGTTATATAACTCTCCCTTTTAAAAGCTTTATTTGGGGTCTCTTGAACTTTAGAAGACCGAGTATAGCGTGTTGATATAATCACCTTTTGATGTATTAATTTTTTTAATATTATAAAACGTTATTATATAGTCACACTGTTGTCAAGGGCCTTGACGTCAAGGGGCACGACTTCGATTTTTTGTTTATTTTGGAGGCAAGTAATATTTCGTTAATGTTGGTAGCGGAATCCCAGCTTCCCCCCTGAGAAGCTCTCAACCTCCCGTTCCAAATGTGACGAATCTAAATGTGATGGATTGTTTCTCTTTGAATATCGCAATTAATATTTAATCGGTTTTAAATCTACGCTCTGTCAGGATTGTCTTGATAATTGACGGAATTGCAGAGCTTGAAAACACTGATTTTGATTTCCCTGATTACGGACAAATTTTCTACCTCCGAGATGTGGCTTCACAATGCTATTCTATAGAGGTAGGTCGTCTCACTCGACTGGATATACGCCCTCAATCAACACTTGATGCCCACCGCTTAATGCTAATGCAAGGGCGCGATTATAGGTTACGACTCCCTCCAACGACACTTCCTCTTCGGTGGCACTTCCAAATGTGGCGAAACCTTTTTCAGACAGACCCCCACAATAGTGGATAGACGAGAATTCTATGAATCATGACTAGTTTATATTGCGTTGTGCAAGAATGTCTGGCAACACTCGATGTAGCAGCCTCTTTATGCGATTAAAACCCTTAATGGTAAATACAGTGGCAATGCAATTAACTTGGCGGTTGATTCGTACATGTACAACTTCGACGACGACTAGTAGCTAAGTAAGTGCGCTTAATTTCTTTTCTTTTTTTTCTTTATTTATATATATACACACACACACACACTTAGCTTTCTCTCTCTCTTTTCTTTTTTTTATTATATATATACACTTAACTCTTTTTTTTTTTATTTTAAATAAATATGGGCTTTTGAATATATATATATTTTATTTTTTTTATTTTTTTGAATATACTTATTCCCTTTATTTTTTCCTTTTATACTCTGGCAGCGGACTGATATATGTTTTTTCCGAAATTGCAGCGAAATGATCTAGATTTTCACTGGAATTTCTGTTTTTTTTTTTAAATGGCAAAATGCCCTAGCATGGTCAAAGACCCAGAGTTCCAAGAACTGAAAATTGAGTGGCCAAAGGCTTGCGGCGATGTTGTCAAGCGCAACAAATTTTTTGACCAAGAGTCTATAGGCCAAAGGCAGGAATAAAAAACGAAGCTCTGATACCACTGTGGTGAACCAAGCCGGTTCACTATGTAAATATCCAATATAAATAGGACAATACGCAATAATCCATCAAGGATAGTAAATATATTAAATAATAATGTATAAGAATATATATGATGATATTACAATGAACAATGAGGGTTTGCTTATATACCCACACATGGGTGCCCTTTACCAATAGACATGTCCTTTGAGACACGTCCTTTCATTATTAATAATTATTATTTAATCATTATTTTATTAATATCTACTTTATATGTATATTTATGTTCATAACACAAGCATAATCGCCAAAGAAGAGAAGTGAAGCTCCTCAACCAAAGATCTCCAATGCCAAGAAGAAAAGAAGCTCAATGAAGATGTATCTCCCCTAAGTCCATCAAAAGCTCCAAGGTACCAACGACAAAGTTCCATCAATGCAATGAAAATCACAATGTGAAACCTCATACTTTATGAGGTGCAACAAGCAGAAAGCGTAAAAAGCGTAAATGATGTGTAAGCAGTGCTATTAAAACTGTTCTGGTCTGGAAAAACCAGTCGGTTTAATCGGTTTGAAGGCAAATCCATGTCAATCGGTGGCACAAAATCATTTTTGGCCAGTTCGGTACTAAACCATTTTCCCCGAACAGAACCGGCCGGTTTGGTACATAACCCGTACAACACGCCATGGACCCACAATATTTTTTTTTCAAAATATAGGGGGTCCTATTACCTAACCCTAGGGTAATGGTCATGTTAAATTCTTAAAGTAAAAGTGACATTCTCCTTTATCTTTCATTTTCATCCTTTTATTTAAATTTTTAACATTACCATTAATTGTTTCAGGATGTTTGAGAGTGGTTCCAACCTCAATGGACTTCATAGAATTTTAGGTCCCATTCAAAATTCAACAGGCTTAACGGTTTTCATGATTTCAAGATTGGTAGGATTGTAACGTTTCCACTGGATTCTATCATGTACGAGAGTATGGAACTGGCATTTAATCAAGAGCACCAAACCCTCTATGTACCTCGATGTTGGTGATTATTGAACTCTTCTGTCACGACCCTAGTAAAAATGTACCCTTCACTCAGGTAAAATCATTTAGTAGGCATGTTAAGCTTTTTATATTTTATTTTAATGCTTAGAGGGTGACATTGATGATGAGGATCCCAATATAGGTAATGATCTTGATGAAATGTAGTTATTTGTTGTAGCATGATTTTTTTGGACTCTACAGGCCATTTAAAGCCACGTTGTTGATGTATTTTGGTTTAGAGATGGATTGCACTCGGTGCTATTTTGGCTATATGCACTCTTGCTATATAAATGAGAAACTTTACATATTTGTGTATAAATGGTTTGGATTCATATGGATGCATATGAATATACATGTTTTTTTTTCAAAATTTAAATATTTTCTGTAGTTTTTGGTTGACCATTTTTTTTGTTTTTTTGTTTTCTTTAATTCTTAGTTTTATGAATTTTTTTGTCATAACTTTTAATTTTATTTTATTTTTTGGTTTTTTCTGGTCCGGTCTGGTTTCGCATTTTTGGGGTCGACCGGTTCGGTCTGGTTTCTGGTTCTGATAATATTTTTTGTATATATTATTCAATGTAATAATGTGATACACAAAACAATAATGTCTCGTGTGAAGCTAGTTAACGCTGTACATGTCCCATCTTTATTTAATATCAATATGATACATAATAATGTGACTTTATTAAACATAAACTCTGGCATCAGATTTTTAAATGATACAGGTGTAGTCATCATTTTTATGAATGAGTGGGTGTTATTTTTATCTCCAGGAAGACAGGATATCTGCAACTGGAGATGAAGCAGAGAAGAGAGAGGCTATAGTTTCTGCACATGCATGTTTCTTTATACAAAATGTGTCTCACCGGAATGAACATGTCCGTGACATATCCATCAATTTGCTGAGTCAGCTGAGAAATAGGTTTCCACAGGTAGACATTGATCTTCTTGTTGACAGTCTGGTCTTTGTAAGTTTAAATCTTCTAAAAATGCTTCATTTGGGTTAATAAATTCATGATTAATGGACCGACTTTGGTTGCACAGTGGGATTTGGAAATTTTGACAAGTTGAAAATCTGTTCTTTTTGCAGATTTTGTGGAATTCATCTTGTTTAGACTCATTGCTATTCTCAGTCAATAATCATGTACCATCTGCTCTTGCTACTGATCCGAGTTGGGTGGCTACAGTGCGTTCTTTATTGCAGCGGATTGTTCGGGAATGGATTTTTCATTCTCTTTCCTATGCTCCTTGTACAGCTCAGGGTCTTCTACAGGTATGCTTGAAAGTTATGTTGTTTATGGTGTTTGCCTGTCTGCCTCACTGTTAGTATATTTTCTTTCTGAATGACAGTATCTTCTTTTAGAGTTCAGAGGAAGAGCAGCCATTGAAATTAATATGGTTTATATGGTTGATCAGTACAGTTTAGTTGATCAGAAGAATTCACAATGTTTTGTTTATTTTGTGGGAATTTGAAATATTTAAAGAACAGTACATACCAAATGATTTCAGGGTTGTAAGATCATAAGCTTGGGATTTTCTTTTGGGTGGGTTCAGCAGAATAGTTAAAACTTACACAATTATCCTGTACTTTAGAAATATGTATTTTATACATGTCCCAGTAATCATCATTCTGGAGAAATACATAAGCTATTGTCTTAATGGAAGAGCTGCATAATATATAAAATTGCAGAACCCATCCTGGAGAAAATGCCCAGTTTGTACATTTTTAAGGAACCCTTTTGGTTTTGTATTTTTTAAAGAGTGCCCTCTTCTTTTATAGGTTCAAATACTTGAAATCATTCTTGATGGGTAATGGCTTCCATCCTATGTTATTGGTGTTAAAAAGTGTACCTAGGACAAGTGTTTCTCACATGACTCAGGCGCCTAGCATGTGGGAAAGTGTCCAATGTGGTCCCTAGTACATTAACTTTATGGGATATAAAGTTAAAAGTGACTTTATGAATATTTCATGAAAAGGGTGACTAAAGAGTCATTTAATCACCACCATTGATCTTAATGGCTCAAGATCTAATCTCAGCCATTTGATCAAGTGAACTTTCTTGGAATTATCACCAAGTCTAAACCTAGGGATCGAGGCACCCCCTTTCTCATTCATGAGCATTGAATGAGGGAAGAAAAAGAGGAGAGTCGAGCAGAGAAAGAGGGAAAGTTTTGCTGCTGCTGCATGCATCCCAAGACAGAGAGTTATCATGCAAATCGAGGAACATACTTTGGCATTTATGAGGCCGTACAGTACGGAATTTTGAGAGGCCGTACATCAGTTTGTATGCACAGAAATCAAGGAGGTCTAGCAGCACATTTTCTGAGGAGTTTGGCATGCATTCCAAGGCTGCCATAACTCAGTTTCTGCACAGAAAACGAGGGTACTGCTGGGCACGAATTTCTGAGGAGATTTCCGTCCAGTTCGTACAGATACAGGCACAGAAAACGAGGGCCGTACAGTTCAGAGTTTCTGGGCACATTTTCCTAGGAGGTTTGGCACTGTTTTCAAGGAAAAGGCTTGGCACAAATCTTGAGATAAGTTTGTGTATTTTGCTGAAGATATCTCTGCTGTAAAAAGAAAATTTCTCTAAGCTCAGAATAATAAAATCTCCCCTCTCTCACTGGTTTTCCCCTTGCGGGTTTTTCCAGGGTCTATTTGACCAAAAATACTAGTGTTATTTTTTCTGGGTGTGCATTAATTTCTGTTCTTTATTTCTGTAAAAGACTCCTTGTGTTTCCTGTTATGAGTTTATGTATATGCTAAGATATTTGCTGCAGAAAATACTATGTGGGTTGGGCATTAAACTCATTGAGACTTGAAACAGGGTTGGGGTCAAAGATTTTTACAATTGGAAGCTTCTCTCCACCACGAGTTTCCTATCCTGGAAATGTTTTGGTACTGAAAATGTCTATGAAACTTTTTGAAAAGTTTCTGGTGACGCTTTTAAATCTGAAAACTTCTTCATATAATTTATGGTTCTTCTTTGGCTGTTTTTCAGAATCAAGAGAAGTAATCAGGCAAATGCTTTTTTATTTTAATATGTAAGTACCTTACATAAGCTGCTCGAAAAGGGAAAACACAATAAAAAATCTTGAACAAGATAATCTGTTGTTGAAGTGGGGTACGTGTTTGAGATGAATCTGTATACATGGTTCTATGAGCTCAGGACGACTTCTTGAATGTAAGTAGACATTATCCTAGGTGGAACATAGGCACTTTCACTAAGTTGATTGTGACCAAGGGAATGACCAGTATAGACTCCATGATGAATCCCGAAGGTTGCTTCATATTTGACTATAAGAGCTGTCAGCACTTACAAAACCATAAATCCCGAGAAGGAACCAGTGTTCTTTCGTGTCTTTTGTTTTGAAGAAATCAAACCACAATTAGATGACCTAAAATGTTATGACCCCTATGACATGTGAAGGCCGAGGTAAGGACAATATTGGAGTCCCTCACTAGAGAGTAACACACTGCGCATGTAGTTTGGGACTAAATAAGTGTTACCCAAAATTTTGAGTACCCTTTGAAATTTTTTCTGTCTATAGTTTGTATTGTCTTGGAGGGCCTCCTTGATGGTTCTAAGTTTTCCCCTTGGATCAGAGTTTTTCCTTTGTCCATAAAAGTCTCAAGTATAGTCCCCTTTCCTATGCGCACTGGGTCTGTTACTGCTTGATTTGTCATGCTCCGATAAGCAAGGTCAATACTTGTGACAAGTCAAGGGCAACTCGGAAGGGAAACCACTGTCACCTAGGCTCCCGCTTCCCACACTTCTCAAGTGAAGGCAGATTGCCTGAAGGGGGGCTTCCCTAAATGATACTCTTGTACTGCGGCCTAGAGAGAATCAGAGATTCAGAGTAACGGGAATGATACTTCTCTGTTTGTTTATATGCATGAAAGGGAATGCTCTGTTTCAGCAGGGTTTGGGAATCACTTCACACTCTCACAAGGATGCTCCTCAGAATCTCAAATGGCAAAACTCAGGGCTGCTTAAGATTACAGCATTGTGAGTAAAAGCAGGGGTCGCTTAGACATATAAATAGTGTGAATATCCAGACATAAGAAACATCATCTTCAAACTTGCCATAAAAACAATTAAAACCAGCATTTAAGATCAGATTTTGCCATATGCCTTTACACCTCCGACACCAACTTTACACCTCTGACACCAACTTTAAGACTTGTTACATTGCTTTATTTGATGACAGTGGGAATCATTTAAAGACATTGATTGACAGGCTCTGTAGCAATTTCCTTAGACAAACTATAAAGGATGCCTTCATGCAAGGAGAAATTTTAGCAGACTGAACTGATATATATATATATATATATATACTTTTTAGATTATCATTTCAATGAACCAACATATCTTCCTACAACAAGAAATGTATGCAATTTTGAGCAACAACCAGACAGAGTATAGATTACCAGGCTGTTATTCTCTGAAATTTGGTGATCAACATATGATGCAAGGAAGATCAAGGAGGGGGTTAGTCACATATGAATTCATACATTTGTCAACAACTGCTGTGCTACAGCTAGGTTCTGAAGCCTTATGGTAGTGTTTGTGTAGTACTTTTTTGGGCAACTTTTTGAGTGTAAGACAGAGTTCTTTCCAGCACACATCATTGTGGACTTTCATAAACAGAAAACAGAGTTTCCAGCTTTCCTATTTCAATTCAAATAACAGCATTCAGGCAATTTCGCAACAGCTGTCATGCAAAGATGAAGACTTTCACAAAGGTATTTTGTCAAACAGTTTGCATTTAAACTCAAAACAACTTCAGATTTGCGAAATTACAAGCCGGCATTCAGAGTATTAGTCTTATGGTAATAAATTGTGATCTCCAGGCATTAAGAAAACTCCCCAACTGCTAGCTATGAATCTATAATCATCATTCAAAAAATGGAACTGAAGGCTGTTATGCATATACAAGGAAATCCATTCATAAATTTCTTCGAACAGTTAGCATGCAAACTAAAACAAGCTCAAATTTGAAAAAGGCAATAACCCAAAGCTGTAGAGTATATACCTCGCATCAATATATCTTGGTTTCCAGATATTAAAATGACACTTTCCAGCTTACCATTGTGAGTCCAAATCGAAATGCAAGAAGTAAAATAATTGATGGTTGTGATGTTGATGGAAAAGTTTCCTACATGCATTTATTCAAACAGTTAGCTTGCAATCTCAAACATCTCTGAATAGGCACACAGTGCATTGCATTCTTAGTGCTGATGTGTGAACAATGTCATAACAGTACTTTCAGCTATAGATCAGGTGTTAGCTTTTGGGGTAGTGGGACAAGTACTTCTGCATTGGCGGTGCCTAGCGTGCAGAGGTTTCCGAGCCATACTCTTTAAAGTGGCTTTTATGTAATGACTAAAGTGACTTTTGTAAGGTTGAGCGACTTAAGTGATTTAAGTCATCTCAACGGAAGATTAAGCTGTGACTGTTAGATCATGAGATCCAAGATCTAATTTTGGTCATTGAGATCTAGGGTTAGGGTTTTAGTCAGTAGGGGATTATAAAAGCAGATCTAAGGAGAGTGGGAGGCACACAATGAGTGCATAGGAGCAAGAGGGAGTCTTGCTCATGTACTTGTGTCTGAGTGGGTAGGGCTGAGGAAAGGGTGTAGGGGGCAACGAGGGAGATAACAACCAAGTGGGCTAGGCTATCAGTTACAGCATTGTAATCCTTTAATGGGACATTATCTCAGGATGGCAGCCCCGGATTTTATCTAATAAAATCAAACTTAGAATTGGTTTTCCTGCAAGGGTTTTTCCAGGGGTGTTTACCTGAAATCTCGTGTGTAAATATGTTTGGTTTTTGTTTTTTATGCTTCTGCGTATATTTTCGTTGAGTAACCTAGCTGTGCTTTAGTTCAAGAAATTTATTTTGCTCAGAATTAACTGCCGTGTGCTAGGTTCAGGAAATTCAACATGATATCAGAGCCTCATCTTTGACGAAGAAGCTAGATTTGCCCGAGATCGATTTGTAGAGAATTGTAGTCTGCGGAATTTTTTTTAAAGTTTTCAGTCTGTGGGAAGGTGCAGGGTAATTTAAAATAAAATAAAATAAAGGGAACCGTACAACATGTACAGTGTATGGATCAACTGTGAGAGTAGTCACGGGCGTGCGGGTTGAGAGATCGGCTGAGCTGGAATATGAGAGTGTAGCCGTCGGGTGACTGAAAAGAGCCAGAGGATTTGCTGCTGAAGATCGTATGGCTCTGTGTAGCCGCCAAATGTAGAGGTCACGTGTTGCATACATGGTTGAAGAAGCGGCTAGGTCGTGTAAGTGTGAGCTGGATTGGCCGCCAGAGTTTGTTGAGAGAGTTGCTGACAACCGATAGGATAAGTCCGTGGTCCAGAAGCCGCAAAGTGCTGAGGGGTGGCGTGAGAAGTATGGGCGAGTTGCAACAGAGCAATTGGATGCAGTGGCCGCTGTGGGAGACAACAAACAACTCGCAAGGTAGTCCGGGCTGAGGACGCGCAGATAAAGGTAAAGACCGCCGACTAAGGTGGTTGGGCCGAGTAGGCTGTTGAAATATTGCTACTGCAAAGAGTATTCTATTTATTATTGAGTTATTAATCATTAGATCAATCCCCTTTTGTGGATTGATCATGTCGAGCATTGTAATTGACCAAATCCCCTTTTGTGGATTGGTCAAATCCTAAATGTATTATGCAAATTAAGAAGTCGGCCCCCAGGCCTAATTAAAGTGGTTTTAACCACTAAGAAGACAAGTCGGCCCTGCCCAGTGAAGAGACACCTTTCCAACACCTGCCAGTTTGTATAAATAAAGGAATCCAACGCTTCATTTGATCACTCACTCATTTGTTCATCAAGTGCGCAAGTTTGGTAGCTGCAGTTGGGAGAAGAAGGAAGAGAGAGGTGCATTGCTCAGTGTTGGATATTCTCTAGTGTTTTGGCTTATTGTCTTGGCATTGTATTGGCTATCTATATTAAGGAAGTTTTTGCTGGGTTTTCTCCCCCATGAGGGTTTCCCAGGATAAATGTTGTGTATCTTGTGATTGTGTTTCTCTCAATGATCCTATCTATGCTATGGTTATCTAGTAAATTGAAAAGAAATCTAATAATAGCTTAAACCTTAACATGGTTTCAGAGCTAAGCTGAAGAGAGCATTTTTCACTAGATAAAGAAAAACATCACTCTTGCCATACAAGAAAATTAGGGCTTTTTGTTGAAGAGGAATATCAGCCTAAACACCATCTAGATAGTTCGCCCTAGCCTAGGGAACACTTTGGCACCTTGAGCGCACCTTTTCAGTGGTCAGATACTTCGGAAAGTCAAACCCTAGTTTTGACTAGTACCAGAAAACCAGAACCAGTACAAGAAGTACCAGTCCATATTTCCGCAAGCTCAGTTTCAAGGGGTAAAATTTGGATTTTCAGAAATCTGATTGCACCAGCTTACTCACCTCAGCTCAACGCATCTAGTCCCTGGATCAGAATTTCAAAATTTGAAGTTTGAAAAATTAGGGTTTTCTCATAAAACCCTAAGTTACAGTTGCAGCTGCAGTTTCAGAATTAGTTGTAGTACCACTTGCAGTTGCAGTATCAGTTGCAGTCACCCTTGAAGCAGTGTTTTAAAAACCGTTGAATCGAAACTGAAACCGGTCGGTTTGACCGGTTTGATGGTCGACCGGTTCAAACCGGTCAATAAACCGAACCGGTCGGCCGGTTTGGTCCTAGAAACCTAAAACCCTCTAAAACCCCCTAAAACCTAAAACCTAAGTAACAAGTTGGAGTTGTAAGGTGTGTTGGTGTGCAGCTGAGGGTAGTAATTAATGGTAATGTTAAATTCTTAAAGTAAAAGTGACATTCTCCTTTATCTTTCATTTTCATCCTTTTTCTTAAATTTTTAACATTACCATTAATTGTTTCAGGATGTTTGAGAGTGGTT
>ML779393.1:717138-738978 GCA_009831015.1 Picea engelmannii
TCTAATGCTTTGGAAACATGATTTAAAATCTTAAAAATATATTTTTTTCGTTAAAATTTAAATATTTTATGTATTTTTTAAAAAACCGGTTCATTGAAACCGGTTCGACCGGTTTATTACCGGTTCCGGTTCCGGTTCAGGTTCAGGTTGGACCCTCGACCGGTTCCGGTACCGGTTTCAGTTTTTAAAACATTGCCTTGAAGTTTTTAAAAGTTGGTAATTATTATCGCTGCTACCAGATGGTGCCACTACCTGCAAATACTATCAGAGGTATGTACTCACATATGTTTAAACTGTTAATCTTTAAAAGACATTTGTAGGAGAAGGGATCTCTTGCCATAGATCCAAAAGGATCTCAGATCCAACACATTTAGAGGAATAATGCAACGCGGGTTTGATTATTCTGATATGCATCTACTTTTTATGACATTATTTTGGTCTAGGTTGCATGTTGAAGCTATGACCATCATACTAACCTTTGGTCAAAATTAAATTCAAGGTAATAGATTGATTAAAGTTCAGATTATAGAGTTTATCCTCTAACCCAGCTTTCTGTCAAGATAGCATCTTGTCTTAGTACAGAAGATAGGTTGAAGAAAGCACTCGTCATCTTGAGTGAAGGAGACTTGGAAGAATAGCAACACACTCATTCTTGAGGACAAGGCTCCAAGTTCCAGGTTTGATTAATTAAGTTGATAAGATTCAAAGTTGCACATGACAAGTTGATAACTACCTCTTTACAAGTAAACACTATAGTTGAGGTAGCAGTCTTTGAAAAGTATTATACTTGGTAGCATGTGAGCATATTGAGATAAATGCTTAATGTAATCATTTACCAGATACAACTAACATCTCCTCTAGGAGAAACTTCATGTGTTGATTCCAGGTTACCATGGAGGAATGTTTGATCACAACACTAGAAGAGTGTTGATCTCGTTTCATATTGTATTTCTTACTTTTGATCTTTGTTTCAGGCAGGTCACAAGTGATAGCTCTAAAGGAGCTACTGTGACGATTATCCGTTATATTGTTTTATTACTATTATCAAAAGAGTATTATTCTTGTTTGTTGTTTTGTCGACCTTGTTTTAGGTCACAGGTGATAACCCTGAGGAAGCTATAGTGAAGGTTGCAGAAGGCAACAGATTAATGAGACATGAAGCAGACTATGTACATGACCATATACATTCATGTACCAAAGAAGATGAAGAAGAAGCTATCTTTTGAGATCCAAAGTATCTCATATTGAGGTTGATTGTAAGGAGCAGAAGGCTCCAAAGATGACCAAACATTATAACTCACAGAAGACTTGGTCAAAGGATAATGAAGCCACCTTGAATGGAAGCATAACTCGTTTGAAGTTCGACTCAGCCTTTCATATTTAGACTTGGTATTCAAAACCAAGTATACCCCATAAGAGATGATGCAGTCCTTGTAGACTCAGAAGAAATCGAGAGTAAGCCAGATCTCATAAAGGATTAGATGAAGAGACAACTTCTAGGACTAGGAGACAGATGCCATGAGAAGACTAGATCGTAGCTTCAGAAAATTCTAGGAGATATGAAATCTCCTGGGAAGATTCCTTTGTTTTAGTGACAGAGAAGGAAGTCAGTCAGAAAGACTAGGATATGGATTCTTCCATGAGACTAGAAGAGAAGTCAGTATTGACTTCCAAGATTGATCTATACAGATCAAGCATGTTGCAGATGTACAAAGCCTGATGTGTGTCTAGAGGATTCTCCCAGCAAGAGGGAGAAGACTATGATGAGACACTTACGCCAGTAATTGAAGAAATAGTTCCAGTATTCATGAAGACAACCAAAACAACCATGATTCATATATAGTATGAGATGCAGGGGGAGCAATCCCCATATTTAAAATTGAGTGGCAGTTGGTGCATTATATTAGTTGGGTCATGGAGACATAACTATCATAAAAGATAGAGTTACCTCCATGAAAGAAGAAGAGCTACCTTCAATATCAGTTATTGAGCCACTCTCAGTTTCAGATGAAGTTGTTGTCGTGGTAGAATAAGAGTTACTCATAGATTTCAACAACCACAGTGAGGATGAAGCAGTGATTCTTAGCCTTAGAACAACTGTAGGTGCAGAGTCCTAGTTCCAGAAGGAACAGTTGCAGAAAGAGGAGAGGACATACTCTCAGGTAGTGAGACAGATAGTGCTTTGCAGAGATCACATAAAGGTAGCACATGATTGTGCAGATTGAGTTGCAGCTGAGCAAGTGTACCAGATTGGTACAATGTAATGTGAAAATTTGGTTTGAAGTTGAAGATAGAAAGACTCGGGTCTGCAGGTTGAAGAAAGATCTGTACAGGTTGAAGCAATCTCCTAGAGCTTGATATGGCAGAATGGAGAGTTTCCTGAAGAGCTTGGGCTTTACCAAGAGTAAAGCTGATTGTAACCTTTACCTCAAGGTCATGAATGATGATCCAGTGATGTTACTACTATATGTAGATGATATATTCTTAACTGGAGAAGAAAAGCTCATCACTGATTGTAAGAAGAAGCTCGCTACCGAATTTGAGATGAAAGACCTAGGCCTGAAGCATTATTTCTTAAGTCTTGAAGTTTGGTAGAGCCCAGAGAAGATCTTCCTTAACCAAGGGAAGCATGCAGTAGAAATACTAAAGAGGTTTGATATGTTGGAGTATAAATCCATGAACACACCCATGGAAACAAAGTTGAAGCTCCTGGTAGATACCTCGTCAAAATTGGTTGATGCTACTTTGTACAGACAGATTATTATTGGTTCATTGATGTATCTGACGAATATCAGACCAGATATATGTTTTGTTGTGAACACCTTTGAGACGGTATCTGGTAGAACCCAGACGTGCTCACCTTGATGATGCAAAACATGTGATGAGATATCTTAAAGGTACATTGGATTTTGGTCTCTGCTATACTAGAGATCACAACTTCAGATTGTATGGATATACTGATTCAGATTGAGCTGGAAGTGTTTCTGATAGAAAGAGCACTTTAGGATGTTGTTTCAGTCTGGGGTCAGCCATGACTCCATGGCGGAGTAGGAATAATCCAGTATTGCTCCCAACACGGTAGAAGCGGAATATATTGCAGCATGTTTCGCCAGTGGTGAAGCCATATGGTTTCGGATGTTGTTGACAGATCTATTTGATCTGGAGATGGAAGCCACTATGATCCTATGGGATAACCATAATTGTATAAAGATGATGTGTTCCATGATGAGTCGAAGCACATAGAGATCCGGTATCACTTTATTCGTGATATGGTGCAGAGATGTGTTGACCAAGCCTCTATCTCGTGTAAAGTTTGAGCACTTTCGAGATAAGCTTGGTGTAGTTTGAAAGGACCTCTCTCGAAAGGGGGAGTAGTTGTGATGCCAACCTAGTGCTGAAGATTTCTAGCTTCGTGCTAATGTTGTTGTGATGCCAGCCTAGTGTTGAAGATTTCTAGCTTCGTGCTGATGTTGTTGTGATGCCAACCTAGTGCTGAAGATTTCCAACTTCGTGCTGTGTTGTTGTGATGCCAGTCTCGTGCTGAAGATTTCCAGCTTCGTGTTGATGTTGTGATGCCAACCTCGTGCTGAAGATTTCCAGCTTCGTGTTGATGTTGTTGTGATGCCAGCTTCGTGCTGAATATTTCCAGCTTCGTCATGATGTTGTTGAGATGCCAGCTTCTTGCTGAAGATTTCCAACTTCGTGCTGATGTTGTTGAGATGCTAGCTTCGTGTTGAAGATTTCCAGCCTAGTGCTGATGTTGATGATGCTCCATCCTTCGTGCTGTGATACTGCTGTTGTTGATGTTGTATCAGCCTTGTGTTGTTATTGATGATGATGATGTATTAGTGTTATACTGATCCTTGTTGATGCAGATGATGTTGATGCCAGTTCAACTTCTTGCTGAAGATGATGATGATGATGCCACTTCAACTTCTTGCTGAAGATGATGATGATGATGATGTTATTTCAGCTTTAATACTGAAGATGATGATGTTACTTTAGCCTCATGCTAAAGATGTTGATGATTTTACTTTAGCCTCATTTTAAAGAAGATGACGATGTTACTTTAGCCTCATGCTAACGATGTTGATAATATTACTTTAGCCTCATGCTAAAGAAGATGATGATGTTACTTTAGCCTCACGCTAAAGATGATGATATTACTTAGCCTCATGCTAAAGATGATGATGATGTTACTTTAGCCTCATGCTGATGAGGCTGATGATGCTACTCCAGCTCCATGCTGTGAACGATGATGATGAGAAAAAATTTCGATGATTTATTGATATGCCAGTTAGTGTTCTAGATGCTATTGATGTTGCTGCCCTCTCTCTCTCCTGATGATGTTGTAGAATACCCTTCTTGTTAAGGGGGAGTGTTGAAATATTGTAACTGTAAAGAGTATTCTATTCATTATTGAGTTATTATTCATTAAATAAATCTCCTTTTGTGGATTGATCATGTCGGGCATTGTAATTGACCAAATCCCCTTTTGTGGATTGGTCAAACCCTAAATCTATTAAGCAAATTAAGAAGTCGACCCCCATGCCTAATTAAAGTGGTTTTAACCACTAAGAAGACAAGTCGGCCCTGCCCAATGAAGAGACACCTTTCCAACACCCGGCAATTTGTATAAATAAAGGAAGCCAACGTTTCATTTGATCACTCACTCATTCGTTCATCAAGTGCGCAAGTTTGGTAGTTGCAGTTGGGAGAAGAAGGAAGAGAGAGGCGCATTGCTCAGTGTTGGATATTCTCTAGTGTTTTGGCTTATTGTCTTGGCATTGTATTGGCTATCTATATTAAGGAAGTTTTTGCTGGGTTTTCTCCCCCATGAGGGTTTCCCAGGATAGATGTTATGTATCTTGTGATTGTGTTTCTCTAAGTGATCCTATCTATGCTATGGTTATCTAGTAAATTGAAAAGAAACCTAATAATAGCTTAAACCTTAATACATGCATGTAGCAGCTGGGCGTGTGAGGAGAAATTAGCCGCCAACTGAGGAAGTGGCCATGGGCTCGCGCATGTATTGGAAAGCAGCCGTCAAAGTGAAGAGTATTGGAAGGCTCCGTATAGGTGCAGGCTGAAGAGAAAGCAACCGTGAGGTGCAAAGGAACAACCTTTCGTGGAGTAGAGGAGAGGTGTTGTTTGAGATGTATAACATCGGAAGGTCTTCCACACATTGCAGCGTCCTAGCATGGTGGGGGACAATGAAACATGGAGAAAGTCGATTGATTAATTTTCCCTTGTTTACAACTTAGGAAAATAACTGGAAATTTGTTTTATTTTTCAGTTGACTTTGTTGACAGCTTTTTCTAAAAGTTAGTTGATAGCTTTTTCTAAAAGTTAAAAGCAGAAGTATCCAAGTGATGGGATTTTTAACATTGACCATTGATCTCACGAGGGAATGGAAGTCGTCCATCTCATAGAGATTAGGGTTTGCTTGTCATGAGGTATAAAGAAGTTGACCTAGCCATTTTGGACACATTAGTGATTGCAGAGAATATCGATTGAGCTGCAGAAAGTCGATTTCAGGTTTCAAAGAAAAAGAGAATCAGCAGGAAGACAGAGAGGGACAATTTACAGTGGATCACTATAACTACCAGACAAAGCAGAGGTTACTTCATCAATATGCAGAGTTATACTTGCTCACACAGAGGCTCACACAGTACCATACAGACTTACATGTGTGATCACGCAGAGGTTGTTTGCTGAGTCAAATTGATTCCAGGGGTTGTGGAAGTCACCATACATTGTCTTGGAGGGTTGCGTTGAGATCTTTCTCAGTTACTGATTAAGGGCGAATTGTATTGTAAGAAGATCTTCATATTTTCCGGCTGAAATAATATATCTCTGAACCTGCTTCACCGATTTTCCCATCTTGGGTTTTTCCAGGGACGATTGTCCAAAAATATTAGTGTGCATGTGATGTGTTTGTTGCTGTTCCTTACTGTTAAAGTTCCTGGTTTATTTATTCTGCTGTGCATGTTATTTGTGAAAGAAATATATCCCAGCGCAATTAATTAAACTGTACTTTCAACATTTTAATTAAACTGACTCTGGGTTTAAGGAATTTTCACATGGTATCAGAGCAGGACCTTTAAGGAAGCAACACACATGTAGATTGTTGAGATCTGAGTGGATTGAAGTTAAAGAAGGGAGATCGACCTCAGATATATAGATCGGATTCAGATCTACAACAGACACTTTCAAAATGGCCATGCAATTGAGAACAGAGGACAGATTACAGGGTGCTCAAAACTCTCCTAATTGGAAGGAAAGGGTGACCATAGTTTTGGATGTAAATGACGTGCTTGGTCATATCGATGAGAAGGAAACAACTCCTACAGATCCAACCGAGTTGACAGTGTGGAAGAAAGGGGAAGCGAAAGCCAAAAGCATCATCCTTAATGGAGTAAGGGACCATATAATTTCACACATGTCGGGAAAAAGACTGCTAGAGATATGTGGGCAACCTTTGAAAACCTCTATTAGAATAAAAATGAGAACAAAGTAATGGATCTGTGTAAATAGCTGCGTGGGACCAAGCAGGCCAAGGGAGAAGGTGTAGTGCCATATCTTACCAGAATCACACAACTTGGAGATGATCTCGCAACAGTTGGCGAGAAAATAGAAGAAAAGGAGTTGGTGCGTATTGCTATTGATGGCTTTTCGAAGTCATGGGAGATTTTTATTTGAGCACTTGTAGCTAGGGAGAAACTACCGGATTGGCAGCGACTCTGGGATGATTTTGTGCAGGAAGAGATTAGACTTGGCCAGTCGGGATCTGTATCTTCACCACACATTGTGGATGAAGAAGGTTTGGCTCTTGCAAGCAAAAGCAGGGGGCAAGGAAAAGAAGAAGAAAGGTGGAAAGAAGAAGAACATTGAATTTTCGAAAATCAAATGTTTTAGTGCCATAAGCTTCGACATTTTGCTTCACAATGTCCAGAGAAGAAGAAAGGGAGCAGGCCACAGATGGCAGCATCTGCAATGGATGATTTTGCCAAGAGCTTTGAGGAGTATTTTTGTCTCATTGCCTGCATGTCAAGCTCAACTATCACAAGCACCTTGTTTGTTGATAGTGGTGCCTCTTGTCATATGACTGGGCATAAAGAGTTCTTCACCAAACTGCAGGAGGGAGGTGTGAACATTCACATTGAGCTTGGAAACAACAAGCGCTACCAGGCGGAAGGGATTGGCACTGTTTCGTTTCAGAGGGAGTCTGGGAAACCATTCTGGTTCGCTGATGTTCTATATGTTCCTCGTATGACCAAGAACCTTATTTCAGTATCTTATCTTGAGGATAAAGGGTATGAGGTAACCTTCCGTAAAGGAAATGTGTTCATTAGACCATCAGGGTCAAACGGGAAGATGGACAAGATGATTGGGGTTCGACATGAGAAGGTCTACAGATTAGAAATAGAGCCAGCGAGAGCATTTGTCAGTATCACCACAAATTTGGGTGAGTTCTAGCACAGGAGGATCACGCACTTACACTTTGGTGCGTTAGATCACTTGAGACAGGCAGTCACAAGATTGCCGAAGATAACAATAGAGAAGCATGGCCCATGCAAGGGTTGTGCAATGGGCAAGTATGCCCGGCGGCCTTTTCCATCTAGTGAGCACAAGTCCAAGGGAGCATTGGATCTGATACACTCAGACGTTTGTCGACCAATGATAATGGAGTCAGTGAGTGGTTCCAGGTATTTTGTTCTTTTCACATATGATTACTCCAGGAAGACCTGGATATATTTACTGAAGACCAAGGATTAGATCTTCGACAGGTTCCAGGTGTTCAGGGCTCTTATGGAAAACCAGACAGGCAGGAAGATTCGGGTTTTGAGATCGGACTATGGGGGCGAGTACACCTCCAGCGAGTTAGTGGATTATTGTGCAGCTGCTCGGATTAAGAATGAACTCACTGTTCCTTACAATCCCTAGCAGAATGGAGTAGCCGAGAGGAAGAACATGACTGTAGTTGGAGCACTGCGAGCGATGATACATGATCAGGGATTGCCCAAGTTCTTACGGGCAGAGGCATGTCGCACTGCTGTTTATCTGCTGAACAGGAGCCCCCGTAGAGGAGGTATTTACAGGTACCAGGCTAGATGCGAGTCACATTTGCATCTTGGGCAACGTTTGTTACTGTCACGTTCCGTCAGAGAAGAGGACGAAGCTAGACCCTACTGCAGAAAAGGGGCTACTTGTTGGATATAGCGAGGCCTTTAAGGCCTACAGGATTTTTGTGCCGTCACGTAGGAAAATCATTGTATGTAGGGATGTGAAGTTCGAGGAGGAGCGTGCACTATGGAGGTCGAAAGACTTGCCAACACTTACAGAGGACCAGCAGGGACAAGACTCAGGAGTCAAAGTGGAGAGTGTACAGGGACATGGTTCTCGATCACAGGTGACATAGGGTACATGTACAACTGTTCAATCAACACAGGATAGAGGTGTTCAAAGGGAGACTGTAGGACTGACTGATCAACAATCAGATTAGGAGGAGGAGCAACATGATGCAGTTCCACAGGAGCACGACACTAGGCCATAGCCTAAGTGGTACCAGTCCACAGTTGATGATGCCAGACAAGTCGCACCTCCACAGAGGATATTCAGGCGGAGCAAACCACCACCGAGACTTGGGTATGTAGCATTGATGACACAACTCATTGATGCAAAGCCTTCTAGTTTTGAGCAGACTGCACAACATGAGGTGAGGGAAGAAGCCATGATGGAAGAATATTCTTCCATCATGAAAAATGATGTATGGGAGGTGGTGCCTAGTCCGGAGGATAAGAAGGTGGTAGGTTCCAGATGGATCTACAAAGTAAAGCATGCAGCAGACGAAAGCGTGGAAAAGTATAAGGTGCGTTTCATAGCCAAAGCGTTCTCACAACGTGAGGGCATCGATTATGAGGAGACATTCGCACCAGTGGCCAGATACTCCTCGATCCGGGCCTCTATATCTTAAGCAACAGAGATGGGATGGCACGTTCATCAGATGGACGTGAACACTGGCTTCCTCAATGGGGTAATTGAGGAAGAGGTATACATAGAGTAGCCAAAGGGATTTGATGTCGGAGATAGGCTACCGCATGTGTGTAGATTGAAGAGAGCCTTGTATGGCAGGCACCTCAGGCATGATACTCTAGGATTGACAACTACTTGAGGGAGATGGGTTTCCAGCGGAGCGAGGCGGACCTGAAACTGTATTTTCTTGTAGGGGAGGTGCCTCTCATACTGGTGTTATATGTAGATGGCCTATTTCTGACAAGAGATGAGCAACTGATAGTTGACTGTAAGGCCAACCTTGCAGTTGAGTTTTAAATGAAAGACCTTGGACTGATGCACTACTTCCTAGGTCTGGAAGTTTGGTAGATGCATGGGCGGTTCTTCCTTGGACAAGGGAAGAATGCAGTGGAGATCTTGCACAGATTTAGGATGATGGACTGCAGACCTATTTCTACCACTCTAGTTACGAACTAGAGGAAGATTGATGCATCGGATTCAAAGACAATAGACCCCACTATCTATCGTCAGTTGCTTGGATCGCTCATGTATTTGGTCAACATTCGGCCAAATATCAGTTTCGCAGTAAACTCTCCGAGTCAGTTCATGGTGGATCCTCACACAGTACATTGGATAGCTACGAAGCATGTGCTTCGCTACCTTAGTGGTACAATGGAGTACGGTATATTGTATGAGCCGAGTGGTGGAGTGAAGTTAGCAGGCTTTACGGATGCTGATTGGGCAGGATGTGCAAAAGACAGGAAGAGTACTTCATGTTGCTGTTTCAACATTGGATCGGTTGTCATTTCTTGGTTCAACAGAAAGCAACGTTCAGTGGCATTGAGCTCTGCTGAGGTAGAGTACATGGCGGCTAGCTTGGCAACATGTGAGGCACTATGGTTGAGGAAGCTACTCTTTGAACTGTTCGGGCAGGAGCTAGAGGCTACGGTGATATACTGTGACAATTAGAGTGGCATCAGGCTCTCTGAGAATCCAGTGTTTCATGATCGTAGCAAGCACATTGATATCAAGTACCATTTCATCCGGGATTTTGTACAAAGAGCAGCCGTGAGGCTTGATTACATACAGACTGATGAGTAGATAGTAGATATCTTTACCAAGGCATTGAGCATGCAGAAGTTCATGAAATTCAGAGATGAAATGGGGTTGAGACAAAATCCCTTCTTCGCTAAGAGGGAGTGTTGAAATGTATAGCATCGAAAGGTCTTCCACACATTGCATCGTCCTAGCATGGTGGGGGACAATAAAACATGGCGAAAGTCTATTGATTAATTTTCCCTAGTTTACAACTTAGGAAAATAACTGGAAATATGTTTATTTTTCAGTCGACTTTGTTGACAGTTTATTCTAAAAGTTAGTTGATAGCTTTTTCTAAAAGTTAAAAGTGAAAGTATCTTAGTGATGGGATTTTTAACATTGACAATCGCTCTCATGAGGGAATGGAAGCCGTCCATCTCATAGAGATTAGGGTTCTCTTGTCATGAGGTATAAAGAAGTCGACCTAGCCATTTTGGACGCATTAGTGATGGCAGAGAATATCGATTGAGCTACAGAAAGTTGATTTCAGGTTTCAAATAAAAAGAGAATCAACAGGAAGATAGATAGGGACAATTTACAGTGGATCACTATAATTACCAGACAAAGTAGAGGTTGTTCAGAAATTGCCGGAGGAACCACAGTGCTAATGATAGAGGTTACTTCATCAATATGCAGAGTTATACTTGCTCACGCAGAGGCTCACACAATACCGTACAGACTCACATGTTTGATCACGCAGAGGTTGTTTGCTAGAGGATCTTTCTCAGTTACTGTAAGAAGATCTTCATATTTTCCTGTTGGAATAATATATCTCTGAATCAGCTGCATCGGTTTTCCCATCTTGGGTTTTTCTGGGGACGATTGTCCAAAAGTATTAGTGTGCATGTGATGTGTTTGCTGTTGTTCCTTACTGTTAAAGTTCCTGGTTTATTTATTCTGCTATGCATGTTATTTATGAAAGAAATATATCCCAGCGTATTTAATTAAACTGTACTTTCGGAATTTTAATTAAACTAACTCTGGGTTTAAGGAATTTTCACATGAGGCAAGGTCTACGATTGAGGAATAATCGTTGGCCAAGCTGAGTCATCCGTTGGCTAGCCAAAGGCAACTGCCATCCAGGCTAGCGAGGCTGACCAACGAGCTACAGAGGGCCATGGGAAAACCCAGTAGGGGCTGGCTAGGTCCGGGCAGCTGGTAGGTGCCTTGGGCAGCGAGTAGACAACCGGGCAATGCTAAAAAGGCTCCTGGCAGCCCAGAAAAGGGGTTCGGGTAGCGAGTAACAGGCCCGGGTAGCGTGCAACAGGATCGGGTAGCAGGTCCAAGAAACCAAATTTGAGAAGGTTGTCGAGATGGCAGTGTTGGATCATCTTGCCATATAACAGGAACGAGGTCGATGTTCCTTAGTGTTTCAGAGACAGGCTTAAACTTGCATGTGGGCAGTGGGGTCGACACCATGCATGCAGTGAAGGGGGTTGGTGGGTCAGATTCCAGCTAGAGTTAGGTGGTTCTCTGGAGGTGGCAGGAGTGTTATATGTCCCAGGGCTGAAGTTGCTCTCAATATCTACCTTGAAGGACATGGGGTATGCAATTACGTTCGAGGATGGACAAGTACGCATACGTTCAGAGGGAGCAGATAGCCAGGATGCAACAATGAGGCTTGGCATCAGGGAGGGTATGATGTACAGGGTGTTGGGACACCCTGTAGAGGGGTCCAAGGGGATCTTGGATCATAGTGCTACAGATGTAGCAAGAGGGTCTTCCAGTTCAGAGGGAGCAACTACAACAACATATTTGATGGGGTCAAACATTGATCTAGGAGGAGGTTCTTCTAGAAGTACCTTCCTTGCTAAGAGGGAGTGTTAGCTTTTGGGGTAGCTCAGACAGGTACTTCTTCATTGGCGGTGCCTAGCATGCAGAGGTGTTCGAGCAACTCTCTTTAAAGTGGCTTTTATGTAATGACTATAGTGACTTTTGTAAGGTTGAGCAACTTAAGTGATTTAAGTCATCTCAACGAAAGATTAAGTCGTGACCGTTAGATCGTGAGATCTAAGATCTAATCTTGGCCATTGAGATTTAGGGTTAGGGTTTTAGTCATTAGGGGATTATAAAAGCAGAACAAAGGAGAGTGCGAGGCACACAATGAATGCATAGGAGCAAGACAAAGTCTTGCTCATGTACTTGTGTCTGAGTGGGTAGGGCTGAGGAAAGGGTGCAGCGAGGAAGATAGCATCCAAGTGGGCTAGGCTATTAACGACAACATTGTAATCCTCCGATGGGCCATTATCCCAGGATGGGAGCCCATGATTTTATCTAATAAAATCAAACTCAGAATTGGTTTTCCTGCAAGGGTTTTTCCAGGGGCGTTTACCCGAAAATCTCGTGTGCAAATGTGTATGGTTTCTGTTTTTTATGATTTTGCTTATATTTTCGTTGAGTAACCTAGCTGTGCTTTAGTTCAGTAAATTTATTTTGCTCAGAATTAACTGTCGTGTGCTAGGTTTAGGAAATTCAACATCAAGTATTTGAAGTTTGCCTCAGTTGTAAAATATAGATATTTATTCTTCAAACAGAGTTATGAGACCAAAGAACCAGTTTCTCCCTTCAAAGAAATGTGGTTGTAAGTGCAGGGAGAATTATCTTGGCACAAATCTGCTGTAAATATGCTATTTGATTCTCAAACCAATGCCAATGTTGAAGGTGTCAACGCCTTCAGATTTGTAACTATGATAGGGTGTAGGCTAGGCTACAAGACAACAAATTTTTAGGATTTAGTAAGCAGGGCGACCTCCAAATTTGTGTCCAACAAAGCATGAGTTAAATGATAACAATTTCTGGTTAAAGAAGCAATTACCATTGCCTTGTGTCTACTGATACCGAAGAACCACTTTCGTCCTTCAGAGAAAATGTGGCTGTAAGTGCAGGGTGAACTCTCTTGGCACAAATTTGTTGCAAGTATGGTATTGGATTCTCAGACTAGTGCCAGAGTTGAAGGTGCCAACACCTTGAGATTTGTATGTATGATAGGGTGTAGGCTAGGCTACATGACAACAAATTTTTAGGATTTAATAAGCAGGGTGACCTCCAAATGTGTGTCCAACAAAGCTTGAGTTAAATGATAACAATTTTTGGTTAAAGAAGCAATTACCACTGCCTTGGATCTATTCGGTAAATGGGGTCTAGGACTTTGTAGAGGGAAATCACTCTGGAGAAAAGAGGAGGGTGCATTAACTGGAATGTCCAAGCATAATACTATCCTACTCTTGATTAATGATAAAACCCAGAAACCTTCTTCACATTCCCTTACCAAAATGGACAGGAGTACAAGTCATGAAAGCTACTATACTACAAACTATCAGGAGATATTTCAAATTGAATTTTCACCATGTATTGAGGGAAAAGACAACTGAGAAATTATTTCCAATGATAGTTTTCTCAAGTGATAGAACGAATTTACCAAGGCAAAGAAGCTCCATAACACATGTTGAAGAAGTTTCAGACTTGGTATGCACAAACTGTAACATCAATCTCAACCTTTAGGGCGCCCTTCAACGACCATCCACATACATTTTTCAGAAAATAAGCCAAAGCCTCGAGCACAAATTCTTTCAACCTCTATCATGAAAAGCAGGGCTGCCTAAATAGACAAGGCTAAGACCCAACAATCAATTTACAACAACTATATTGCATGAAAAGGGCACCTAGTCCTTGTGGGGCCCAAAAGGTGCGCCCCATACATTGCTTTGATTATGCTTGATTTCATGAATGTGGTGGGGTTTGAGAGACGTGCACCGCCCCCCTTTTTATTCCTTGTAGTAACACTTGTTGACATCCACCACATGAATCTTTGGAGGATCCAACAAATAAAATGACATTGACCACTCTATTCTTATTAAATAATTTACATGGGAAACCTTAGAGAAGACTTAGGAGCTAGGTCAATTAATCATGATATATCCGAAATATGGGCCCCTTCTTACAATTAAGTATACAATTACATGTGAAATGGCCCAAATGTGAATGCCAAGCGTAATGCAGCCATCGTGAATCATAAACGTTGAAAGGAGTGAGAAAGGGGACATGGTACCCCCTTCCTAACCGTGCACATCACCAAGGAAAACTCACGTGCAAGAAAAGATTGGTGCATGATCCCTGAAGATGATGTTGGTGCAACAGAGGACGAATATGATTTGGAACAACCTCGTGTATCCTCCTCTGTCGCTGCTACAAGATTGATATGATGTCGTGTGGGCCCCATGCGGTGTATGTGGTAACAAGGTCAAAGTAGATAGGATTTCCTTTTTTTTGTAAATATATTTCTCGAGTCATTAGAGCCCTGGCCATGTTCCCTACTGCGTATTGGGTCAAAGTAGATAGGCTTTCTTTATTTTTGTAAATATTTTGACCCTATTTCCTATTGCAAAGTTAGCTCATATCTATGCTCACTAGTTCCCTTCATCAAATTTCATCGAGAGTAGTGAGGTTCTCTACAACCCAGTATGGGGGAGATGTCGTCACGTTAGCCTTATGTTAGATAAGGTTACAATAAAAAAATTAAAGTCAGCTCAATTAAATAAAAATTACAATAATAAAAATAAAGTCAGCTCAATTAAAATAAAACAATTTCATGAACCATTACATATTACACACACATATATACTACATATCTAAAATATTAATTCTTTCATATTAAATGATAATAAAAAAAATTACATCTTAAGAAATTTGATCCCTCTCGGTGCTTGATAGATCCGGATTTAAGATGGATCTACGCTAGTAAGTAATGCTCATCTAGGTAGATGTTACCATAAAATGCATATGTATTATTTTGTTACCCATCTACCACAAAATTAACAAATGCCTTTTGGCGATCAAGTTGTAAATGATGATAATACTAAAGAAAGATTAAGAAGTCCTTTGAGTCAGTTTTGTACCTTTATCCCCTTTATGTTACCTCGGGAGTTTAAAATGCTGAATTTGTTTCATTAAGGCTTTATATACCCATGTTGACTATTGTTTTTTTTTAATTGGATCTATGTTGACTATTGAGCAAACATTATCATGGAAAGCATCTTATTTTTAAAACAAGTTCCAATAATGGCAGGAGGTCAAGGTTTATTAAAGGAATTCTTTAAAACTGCCTTTATCCCAATCAGTTGGGTTAAATGAGGGTATGCTATTCAAACTTAAGTTTAATAACTCTACTTCCAGATTTTCTCAATCACCCAATAACATCAATACAAAGCAATCAAGTCAAAAGATGAGGATAAGAGATGGGCCAATGAGTCGACAAACCCACGGGGCAATCCACCAAGTAACTTCACTTGACCATGATCACCTAATTGAGTCAACACAAGTCGGTTAGCTCAAAGCACAAGAGTAAAGAACTGTCAATGAACCACTTAATAAACCTCCATGACGAGCTGCCAGTATCAAACTGTTGATGAACTGCTGTAATAAGAAAAAAAAAAGACCACCATCACTTATATGTATATGTTTTCCGTGTTGTACATTTTTCTTTGAGGCCTTCTATATACATCTACTCCAAATTGGTTTTCCCCATGGGGGTTTTTCCAGGGTCATGTTGACCAAAAACTGATGTGTCAATTTCATGCATGCTTAGAATTGTTAGATCAGCATTTTAGAGTTGTAAAGATCCGAGGAGTGTTATGTGTTTGAGTATTATTGCATGTGCTAACATTGGAATGTAAAAACACTTGCAAGGGAATCTCAAATAACACTTAACCAATGAAAATTATCAGCAGAGAGTTACCTAATTGTTTGCTGTCCTAAAAGGAAGCAAAGGACAGTTTTGGAAGATTAATCTTAGAGCTAAATTCTGGTCAAAGACAGACCAGATTTAGCAGCCTGATAGTACCTCAGTTGTTTTCATGGTATCAGAGCCCTTGGTGGCAAGACTTGCTGATTTCTAGTGCATTCAGTGGACAGTTTTGTGACAGCATATTGACAGATTTTTGGACAGCTTGTTGGCAGAGTTAGTGGACAACTTGTGGGCAGATTTGTTGGACAGTTGCATGACTGATTTTTGACACTTGTGGACAGCCTCTTATCACACCTGCGTGGATAGGAGTGAGGCTGTTTTGGACAACCTTTTATCACACTTTTTTTTGTCAGGAGTGAGGTTATAGTTTGAGTGCCTCTTTTCACACATGTGTTGATAGGAGTGAGGCAGTACTCTTGTGCAGTTTTAGCATCAGTGTGAGCTTTAGTGGACAACCATGTTGATGTCCCAGATGCGGGCAGAGGATAGACTAAACAGAGTTAGCAAATGGCCCCCTTGGAAGACCAGGATCACTTTCGCCTTGGAGGATCTTGAACTATGGGATATAGTTTAGCCTCCCGTTGTTGTTCCTCATGTCACTGCTCCCGTGTTGGTGGCAAAGTTCAGGAAGAAACAAGGCGAAAATGATTATTTGTGACGGGGTGAGAGACCACGTCATTCCACATTTGACTGGTAAAGACTATGCATTTGAGATGTGGGAGTCTTTATGCAAGCTTTACGAGAGTCCAAACCAGAACCGAAAGATGGTTTTGCAGGACAAGCTCAGGAGCATTCAGATGCTCGATTTCTAGTCCGTTACATCATTTCTTGGCAGATTCACTCAGATAAGAGATGAGCTAGTAGCCGTCGGAGAGATAGTGGACCCAGACTTTATGGTGATGACAACTTTACCAAACCTTGGGGTTCATTTGTTCGAGGCATTGTTGCTCGGGAGGTTATGCCTACTTGGGCGAGACTTTGGGATGATTTCGTACAAGAGGTGATGAGATGCACCTCAGAGTCTTCAGGATAACAATGGATATCTTAGGGTGATGAGGACCTTGCTCTGTGGACTAAGGGCAAGAAGAAGACCGACAAAGGTGCTAGACAGGGTCCCAAGCGAGGGGCCAAACCACAACAGAGTGGCGGTGGGAAAGAGAGAGACATGGGCACAGTGAGATGCTTGGCTTGTGGAGAGATGGGTCACTATGCAAGACAGTGTCCAAGAAGAAGAAGAAGAAGCAGCAGGATGGTACTGCAGCGACCATTGAGGAGGAGGAGTTCGATGCATAGTTTGGAGGAAGTGTGCGTTCGTCAGTTGTTGTTCAGTTGATGTACCATCCAACGTCAGGTGGGGAGATAGAGTTGAGGAGGACCTATTGATTCAGAGGGAGCTTAGACTCAGTTTTCGAGGACACTATCTTCAGGGGTGACTGGTCCACTTAGGACAACTTTAGTTTCAGAGTTGCCAAGACAGAGGGTTGGTGCAAGGGCTTCAAAGCATCATAGATTGATGAGGAGGAGCAACGAGGCACCACAGAGGCTTGAGCCTCACTTGGCTACGGAGACGAGCAGATCAGGTTCAGGTTCCACTTCAGGTGGAAGTCACTTGGTGAGAGGCCAAGTTGAGGATCTTGGTGAGATGCCAAGATCCAAATACTCTTGGTGAGATGCCAAGAGGGAGAGACTCTTGGTGAGATGCCAAGAGTAGTGACCGTTGGCGAGATACCAGGAGGTAAAAATCCTTGGTGGGAGACCAAGGTTGAGATCTTTGGTATGATACCAAGATCTAGGTTGAGCAGATCTGTGTCAGAGACTACTTTTGATGATCAAGGTACAACCATACTCACCGAGTATTTGCCAGTAGGCAACCATGTCCACTGCAGGGATGAGATTGGGGGTGAAGGGCACTTTCCTCGGTAAGAGGGAGTGTTGAGATTTGGGTACCTTGGAAAGTGGTCCCCTTGTGTTTGTGAGTCTCTAAACACAAAGAGGGAGACTATTACTCTCACTTCTTTACTTTATGTTCTAATTTCTCTTTGACTTAGGAGTTTAAGTCAAAAGTGAAATATGTCACTTAAGTCATTAAAGTGGCATTCAATTCACTTTGTGGGTGAGAAGGACATGAGGCAAACTAAGGAAAGTGGGTTTTCTAAGTGAGATTTTAGGATTAAATCTCACCCATTGATTAGACATGGCTAGATTGGATCTAGGTCATTGATATTTTAGGGTTTGGCCAAAGAGAAGCTAAAGGAGGGAATAGGGCAAAGATGAGATCATTCTTCACTTGAGAGATTTGAGAGGAGAGGAGGAAGAGAAGAGTGCTTGGGCGCATATCTTGAGGAGAGGAGGGCACACAAGGTAGAGGGCACTTGCTACTTGAGGGAGGAAGGCGCATAGCATGGAGGAAGGTGCTTCCATGGAGTTGGAGGCACTTAGATGAGGAGAGGTGCATTCCTTGCTTGAGGGTGCACTTGGAGGAGGGGAGGCGCACCATATTCATGAGAGGATTCATGGAGGAGGAGGGGTGCACTACTTGAGGGGAGGCCTTAGTGAGAAGCTAAGGGTGCGCACCCATAGAGGGAGGTCTTGCTAGAGGAGGGGCGAACTAAGGCTAGGTGCGCACCAAGCCAAGGAGGAGGCTGCACTTGTGTAGAGGGCACCAAGTTCAAGGCAAGAGGCAAGGGATTCCCAAGGTTCAAGTGGGCAAAGGCTAAGGCAAAGGCATCTCAAGGGCAAAGGCAAAGGCACAAGGAAAGAGGGTCAAGGGTTAGCAAAGGAAGAGGGGTACACCAAGGCAAAGGGCGCCTAACTTCAAGAGGCTAGCAAGAACATCTTCAAGGGACTCCAAAGCATCCGAGAAGGGTTGCTATTGTACCGGGTTCACTTGTATATGTTTTCCGTTTTGTACATTTTGCTTTTAGGCCTTCTATATACATCTACTTCAAACTGGTTTTCCCCATGGGGGTTTTTCCAGGGTCCTGTTGACCAAAAACTGATGTGTCAATTTCATGCATGCTTAGAATTGTTAGATCAACATTTTAGAGTTGTAAAGATCCGAGGAGTGTTATCTGTTTGAGACTTTGAGTATTATTGCATGTGCTAACATTGGAATGTAAAAACACTTGCAAGAGCACCTCAAATAACACTTAACCAATGAAAATTATCAGCAGAAAGTTACCTAATTGTTTGCTGTCCTAAAAAGCAGCAAATGACAGTTTTGGAAGATTAAACTTAGAGCTAAATTCTGGTCAAAGACAGACCATATTTAACAGCCTGATAGTACCTCATTTCTCTTTAGGGTTGTCTCTTAGTGCCCCTACCAGAAGGTAGCATTGTGAAGAAGGAAGTGATCCACCGAATAGGGTTTGGTCTCGTAGGAGGTTGAAGACTATGGGCTTGGAACTTGAGGGCCTCCTGTATATAGTTGAAGAAGCTAGTGAGGGTCTGAGCCCCCCTGAATAAACAATGAAACTGCCCCTTGATCTCATAGTAGATGGAGCAGTGGAAGATGAAGTGCTCCTTAGTATCGACCTCCTGTAGTTGGCATAGTTGACAAATCCTGTCTGGTCGATTGATCTGGTGGTCTGTCTCAACTCGAAGTCTAGGGGAGCCCACTCTGAACTAGCCTAGCGGAATCCAGAGAGCATGCGCCCAGTGGTGGAGTGTATAATGTGGTCGAATGAAGAACCTGTCCCTAATCCCTAAGAAGTGCTCCGCGTAAAAGGCCATCTTTGGGCATAACCCACCAAGAGGGCTAACCCAAGTGATCTGGATAAAATTTTATTCTACATTGCAAATTAACTTTGACTAATACGGACTAGAGCCTAAAGCAAATTAAATTCTAATGACCTAGGCAAGGATGGTATTCAAGCTTCCCTCCTTAACAATTTGAACTTGAGTGATTAGATACTATTCTAGGGCAAACTAGGAATATGGAAATGAACAAGACAATGCATCAGTGTATCTTAGATGATGCTTATTTAAATGATAATCCCAATTGCAAAACAGCGAAAGTAAAGTACATAAAGGATTGAACCTTATTTCAAATTGCTGCTATTCGATACTTGAGGCCAATTGATTATGAAGTTTGTGCGCCAACATTATTAACTCTCTCTCTTGTTGCGAATAACTTAACTAAATGCTCATGAATTAATTTTCCTTTTTGCAAATTAGACAATGTTATTCTATAATTTATTTCTCTTTATAAATATGAATTGAAAAACCTAGAATACTTGATGTAAATCCAACTTATGAAAAGAGATGTTGTAAATGAGAAATGAATTAGCCCTAAATACTTTTGAGAGCCAACCTTGTTACACTTTAATTTTTGATTCTAGCAAAAAGAACAAACATTTGAGGCAAATAAAAGTTAGAGGGTGAATAATTGATTACAGCCATTAAATGTAGCCACTATTCTTAACATCCTTTTAGAATTGAATCGCTTTTAGAATTAAATCTTTATTTGCATAATATGATAACTCCAGAGCTCTTCTTTTGCGTTTTTTAATATTTTGATTTTTTATTGGTTCTTATGTAAAGAAAAGGTAATTAAAGAAACAAAGAATAAGAAAACCTAAAGGTTAGATTTAAACAAGAATTATTAAAACATTCAAAGAAATGAAATTGAAGATTAACTGATAACTAATCTAAGAAAATAATGAAAACGAAAGGTCAAAAGCTCATAGCCCGATTAGAATTAGTAAAGAAACATGAAATGTTAGATATTTGATGCTGTCCTTTTCATATATGTATGATAGTAAGAAAATAAAGGAAAGGGTAGAAGTAAAAGGTAAGGAAGAGACAAGCTCACATGAATAAGAATGAAAGATGCATCCAATAAACCAAGCCCTTTATTAAATCATGAAAGTATGTCATAACCATAAGATAACAATCCGAGCCTGAAATGAAAGAGTGGCCACAACAAGTGGAAGAACAGTATGGGGTTTCAAATTGCTGTACAAGGGAGATAACATGATTCAAATTTAAGCCCCTACCGATGCATTGGGTGTTCTTGTAGGGAAAGAGGGCCACCGCATATCCTTCAGCTGGTTTAGGCCTATCCACACATACCATTTTTTAGGAGCACAAATATCACAATGAATGGCAAAGTAATAAATGTAAAGAAAAGCAATATACCTCCTTTGTAGGCTGATGAAGCTTCCACCAGACACCAATTTCCTTTTAGAGCTTCTTGCCGTCATCAACAATGTTGAATCATTCTGAAAGATGGAATCATATGGAAAATAACATTATGAGTTAGATTTTTGCAGAGTATGGGTACCAACCGCTCCCCTCTTCCTTTGGCTGAAGCTGCTCCTTTTGAAAGGCATTTTAGGGGGATTTATTCTGTTGGTAGGCAGCTTGGTAACCTACAGGAAGTTGGAGAACTTAAACCCTAAACTATATTCTTAACCTAGAACTCTAAATCGACATGGGTCACCAGCATATTAAGAAAGCCAGTGAATTTAAATAAAACCTAGCTATGAAAAATAGATCATACTACTCCATTGTAGGTCTGGACTATAGGAATATATAATTTCTGCATGCTGGTAAGTGAAAGTTATCAATCTCTGTTAATGCCTTCTTTGGTGTTTGTTCATCAGAAAATGATGCTGTTCTTAATATGAAACCTGTGACTTCCTCCTTAGCATGTTGTATCAAGTGCAACATTTTCCATAACAGTGAACATGTGCAGCCTGCAAGTGTTTCAATAATTCTTCCATAGGATGCTCTTCACAAACACCTCCTGTATGAAGGTTGCACACGCAGGTGTTTGGTTCCTGAGTAACGTTTAACCATTGTGGATGTTGCACATTAAGCTTTGGAGCATATTGTCCCTGTGTTAAATTTACATACAGCAGCGAGAGCCATTCTCCTGGAGGATGTCTAAGACCCTAGACGAGATCTAGGGCACCCAGTGCACTCCTGGGATATGTGGTCTGGGACCAATATTGATAAAGACCCTAGGTTAGTAACCAGGG
>ML779393.1:741636-769069 GCA_009831015.1 Picea engelmannii
GATTGTTGCACGAAATTGCAAGTAGTCAGCGCTCCCCGGTGTATCGTGACAAGGGACTAATCGCCTCTCGTGGATCCTTGAAATCTGGTGGTGGTGAGTTTACCAATCACCTGCGGGTTTTGGTGTAACGGCAGCCATACTACCAACGAGGATCGCCCCTTATTCCAGGAAATCCAGTCAGCAATGAATGCCCACATTATGACAAATAGTTTTTCCTGTTTCATGACCTCTCCCTGTGCTTTTGGCACCCCTTTTCAGTGCTTCTTGACTTTTAAGATTTAATAAAATGCACTTGTAATACTCCAACAAGTGAAACAAACAAATAAGAGCCAGATCTTGAAGTGTTTTACCTAGGAATGCACATATCTCATCGATTAGATCACTGTGATATTCGGTTTTTCATTATTGTGGTTTTGTGTGGTTCTGCCGTTGTTGCCATACAGACTTCGTACTTAACACCATCGTCAATCATATAGCATTGCTTTGTTAGCTACATAATATGATTGACACATCACTCTTCAGTGGTTGCTTACTTTAATGGCAATTGCTTCTCTGGAGAATGCACGAATAGGACTTGCCGCAATTGTTTCATCCCCCGAAACCATGTTGTGGTAAAAGAATTGACTTAGAAATCATATCGACTGCACAAGGCTTAGTCTTGAGAGTGTTGGCAGTGTGGCCCAAACAGGAGTTGTTCCAACATAAGTGAAAATATACTATGACGATCTAGCTAGACTGTGGCCAGTTCGATATCTTGCCATCCTTGATTTATATTCTTTCTCGATTTCTCATATGCATAGGCTACTAAAATGGTGTGACTGAACACCATATCGTGGAGAGGATCCACTTGTCCATGTATTGCTGTGCTCGAGCTATGTTGGGTCCTTTTCAAACTGATATAATCTTAATGAACACACACATCGGTTAAATCTGTGAAGATAACACTGGCAATGCTTCTTTGAATTTATCATAGCAGATGTTTGAATCGTGATGCATCAGATGGGATCTATTGATAGCCAAACTAGTAGACTTTACCTCGTATTCTCAAGCCACTGCCTAGTGTAAACCTGTCCACATCTGTGCCTGCATCTTTATTTTCAAAGTATAGGATTCCGCTGGACTGCTAGTTATTAACGGGATGCCATGCTCTCCATAATCAATGTGCATAGGATGGACCCGAATCGTGACCAGGTGCACTGCAAATGTAATTGCTCCCAAGGAAGTAGCCATGTATGTAATAGCCTTTGTGATGAAAGGATCTTTGCATTAGAAAAATTCAATGATATGAGAAACTGCTGTTCAGCATGCTGCTCCACAATTCCACATGGTATCAGAGCATTTCAGAAATTTCTACACTCTTTAGGGTTTGTTTCAACCACAAATCGACATGTGTCAACTTCTCCATGTAACCATTCCTCCAAATGTGTACCACATACCTTGGACAATGTGTAATACCTCATAAAAACACCTTTAACATATTTTAGATGCTCCTTTGAGGAGGACATCCCCCTCTAAGGGCGTATATACATGATTAAGCAACAATCAAGTCATTTTCACCCTGGACTGGAGTGCTCCTCACCCAGTGACCTCCTTTGACCAAGCAAATGCATTTACTGCCACATGGCATCATTCTAAGCATGAACACCTTTAGCCTCTCTCCTTGCCACATGCTATTCTTCGGGCTTCCTCCTGTTAGTTTATAGCTCGGTTGGTGTCTCAGCTGTGCCTATGTGTCCTAGGCCAGCTGATGAACACCTTAAACAGCCCAGATCAGCTTTTTATTTCAGCTTAAGTTAAACTTAGTTTTGCAGCAATATTTCATCTTTGAGTGGAATGTGGGGCCCAAGGAGAGAGGGCGCACCTCTGAAGGTGGCTGCTAGTGGAGTGTGGGACCCTGTCCAAGGGGGGTGCACTACCTAGTGGAAAGTGGGGTCTAGCAGCCCCAAATCTTAGCCATTGAGGCCAAGCCTTGGCTCACATCTCAAGGTGAATGAGGGGACTGCTAAGGAGATAAAAGGAGGCTGAGGGTGAGAGGACACTCACTATTCTCATTTGTGAGGTTGAGCAAGTGAGAGGAAGAGGGAGCTTGGGCTAGTTTTGGGCTGAGGAAGAGAGGGGCAACTTGGGAGAAGTTGAACAGCAGGGTAAGGGCGATTTCTGGAGCTTGAGGCAGCAAGGAGGCCAAGGAGAGGCCATACCAGGCTACCCGCTTCAGGCCATACCAGAGCCAGATCAACCAGAACAGCTAGAACTCGGCTGTACCTTCCAGCAGCAGATTAGGCCATTCTCAGGCTGTATGAACAGCAAGGAACAGACAGATTTTGTTTCTGTACTGAGGCAGCTGTGTTGGCAGAGTTTGCTGGGTCAAACAACCAAGGAAAACAGGCCGTACAGTCAAGGGAAAATTCTGTTAATTGTTGTAAGAAAATTCTGAGTTTAACTGCTGTAATTTATTCCTCTAAAAGCCCATAATAAAGCCCCTCTTTGCTGGTTTTCCCCACACTGGGGTTTCCAGGGTAATATCTGGTGTCTTGTGAATTTTATGTGCTTGGTTCTGTATGTTTCCGCTGTCAATTTTCTGTTATTTAACTCCGCTGCAGGTTACTAGTGTAATTTTCAGATTTATATCAGCAAGGATAAATTTCTGTGTTTAATAAATTACTGGCTGTAATTTCATATGCTGAGTTAAGGTAAAATCAACACCTCCAAGGTGGGGTGTTTGATCCTTTTTCCTTTCGAGTGAATAGAATGGGTCCATAATGCCACCTGCCATCTTCTCATACACATAGCTTGCCTCCAAATATGCAGAAAAGGCCTTGAACAATGTGTCCTTATCCCCAAACATCTCAAAAGGTGAAATATACCTCCAAAGACATGGAAGCTCCAAAACTAGGGTTATTTCTCACCCCTTTTTCAATTTTGTCTTTAACATGCCCTAGCCACTTACTTGAAGAGGTCGTTTCTCCTTTATGCTGTGTTTGACCCCTTACCTTGCCATAAATCACTCCTTTGACATCTTCTGAGCTAGGGTTTTCAATTACTAGGGCTTGCTTCTTGCTCATACCATCCATCCACGCGTTCCTAGGCCTTGGTTTCAACGTAGGAACAAGGTTCTCCGTCAATGATGCAACAAAAGGTAATGTAAGCCATGTGACCCTACTTCAAATGTGTCAAATGTGCCCAAATGGAAAATTGTGGTGAAATGTGCTTCCGGAAAAGCATCCATCAAGCCAACCATACTCCTTCTACACCCTTGTTCTTCCCTAGATGATGAAAAGTGCTCGGGCAAGATAATTTAAGGTGTCTGGTCTCCAAGTCCCTCCCCACAACCTGTAATTGTCACTGAACTCCAAAGATCCTCTGCTGTGTTGGTGAGATAAGAAAGCCCATGAAAATGCGGAATAAGACTTGCATTTTCAGGCAGTAACAAACCATAAAAATAATTATTGTGAAAAAATCTAAATATGAAGGTTAAATACATAATGAAGACAAAGGGTGAAGATTACAAATAAAAAAACTTTTGAAATTTTTTTCTACTATTTTGGTAAAAGACGGAAAAATATAGAGCAGAAATTGAAGTTTACATTTTTGTTAATGTTCTCTTACGACCAAAATGGGTCAAAGGGACTAATGATTACAGTCAGTGCCAAAACCAAAACAGGGGTGAGAAATATTACACCCAACCCCATAAAACAACTTAATATTTTATGTCTATCTTGTAAATAGGTTAAAATACATAGGCTAGAAAACAATCCAAATAATTTTCCTGCCTTAATAAGGTGTAGAATAATGCTAGCGTGCCTTGATTTCATATTGGTTTTTAAGTTTTAACAGGGGATGCAATCCCCAACATTGGAGAGTTCTTAGAAGACCATCTTTTTTGAGAGATGTTTTTTTTTAAACTGTGTTGTTTCAATAATCTCCAAACTGATGTTTCACTGTTAACAATGCATTTTGGCATTCCTTCAGAATCTCCTTGTGGAGGTTATTACAATATTCAGATAGATTATAACACGATTGTAAGATTGCTACTTGCTTGAAACGGATGACATGGAAGTTTCATTTTGTCAAACATTTGTTTCTTCTGTTGTGAGATTTTAATCATGGGAATTGCTGACTGCCTTTTATAGGAAAAATTCTGCAAATTGAATACATGGCAGAGAGCACCTCAAACAAGCGATGTAGTCTCTTTGCTGTCAGAGATAAGACTCGTTCCGGGGAAAACAGATAGCTGGAATGGTATACGGACAGCTAATATTCCTGCAGTCATAGCTGCTGCTGCTGCTGCTTCAGGTTCCAATGTAAAAATGGCAGAAGCTGGTAATTTGGAGATTCTGTCTACTGGAATAGTTAGTGCCAATGTGAAGTCCAATTATGCTGGAGAAATTGCTGGTATGAGAAGGCTTTATGTAACCATGGGTGGTTTTCAATCTCAGACAAAAATGCCAATGGCAGGTTCAGAGCCATTTTACATCATGAGGAATACTAGCCAGAAACCAATCAGCAACACACAGTTGTTGCAGCCTGAAACTGAGTCATTTAATGAGATTCTGGTTACTAAGTTTCTGCACCTTCTACAGCAATTTGTGAACACAGCTGAGAAAGGGGGAGTTGTAGATAAAGCATCTTTCCATGAGACATGCTCACAGGCGACTGCCCTTCTTCTATCTGACTTGGTAAGCCTTTTATTTGTAATGGTTCTGTGACAATACATTGTCTAGGATATGTGCTATGTTAACTTTATAAGAAACCTCCCTCACAATATGGTTTCACCAAATTTCCATTTGAAGCATTCTTATAGTGAGTTGGTGGTAAAGTTCAAAGAGTCTATCCATCATTTATATGCTGACAAATACTGCAACTCTCAAGCCTATTCCAGATGTAAGTATGACCTAAAAGCATTTGTTGATATTTCAGGGCACTGATTCAAAGATGAAGATGGAAAGCTTTTCGCAGCTACTGCGTTTACTGTGTTGGTGCCCAGCTTATATTTCAACATCTGGATCAATGGAAACAGGGGTGTTTGTATGGACATGGTTAGTTTCGGCTGCACCTTACTTGGGGTCTGTTGTTCTTGCAGAATTAGTGGATGCCTGGTTGTGGACAGTAGACACAAAACGTGGTCTTTTTGCATCTGGAATTGAAAATTCAGGGCCTGCTGCAAAATTGCGACCTCATCTTACACCAGGCGAGCCAAAACCACCTCCAGAAAAAGATCCAGTGGAGGGCATAACTGCTCATAGACTGTGGCTTGGGTTTTTCCTTGATCGCTTTGAGGTGAGAAGATGAATGGAAATCTTGACAGTGCATTTTTGCTTGAATATATGTATGCATCATTTTGGTACCTTATTTGACATATATTATCTTTGTCTATCATTGCAATTTGATAAGAGTGCTCTTGAAGCTTATCAGATTTCTGCTTGTTCACTGTTTGAAATTGCCAATTTCATATACACTGTTTTCAGCTGCACCCAAGTTTATTTTGAGGCTATAATCCCATTGGGCTCTGAATTGTTTATTTGCATTCTATCGATTACATACAGTGCTCAACTAGTGCTATACTTGTTTCTTTTGTAAAATGATATCTTGCACTGTATAGTCATAAGAATAAGAATAATAGGAACAATGGATATTGGCTTATGAGTTATTAGCGATGGCCCTGATAGTGCTGGTTATCATGAATACCAGTGAATTTTCCACCTGTCACTGTTCTGACTGACTCAAGATTGGACCCCAAATCTCTGAACCATATGTTGATGTTTTACTTATACAGCTAGCAGTTACGGTTCTTCTTTATTATTACAATAATTTAGCACATTATCTGCATAAATAAGATCACTGAAAGAATGGAAATCACAGAAACAATAGAGACACACAGATTATCCTGGGAAACCCTCATGGGGAAGAAAACCCAGCAAAAACTTCCTCAATATAGATAGACCAAAAACAAAGCAGAAGATCCTCCTCTACTCCTTCACTAGGAAAGAGTAGCGCACTACTTAACCAAGAGATACGAAGACATAGACCAAGAACCCTCCTTGACGTCACCCCCAGTTGCAGCAGCTTCTCCTCCAAGACTTGCACACTTTTTCCTCTGGTTACAGAGCTTATGAGTGAGTGAACAAATGAGGCGCTGGCCTCCCTTATAAATAGTGGTCTGGCCAGCATAAAATTAGGTATGGGCTGACCTGTCACTTTTCCCTCTTAATTTACAATTAATTGTCAAGGCACAAAAGGGCCGACTTTTACCAAGGCACAATAGGGCCTAATTAACAAATATAATATAACAATATTATTCAACACTTCTTCTTAGGTAGAATATTCTTTGAACTTACAATATTTCAACACCATAAAGAGCTTTGGGTGTGATAATGTTGTCAAGTAAGTGGTTAGAATCGATGTCCTCAAAGGGGAGGGAGAAGCACTTTCATTGTAGAGCAGAGAGGCAACATACTCCTTACGCAGCAGGGCACCTGGAGACCAGAGAAAAGCGAACTTCCAAACATGTTCTTGGGGTGACTACCTTAATTGCTTGTCCCTGAGAAGTAAGGTCTGTAAAACCTCTTGATTTTGGAATATTCAAAATCATAACTTTGGTTTTGCTAGGGTTAACTGTCTTTAGAATCAATAAAAACCGGACAAACAATTTCTAACTGCTTTTGGAGCCCTCAGCTGTATGAAATAGAAATTCCATGTCATGAGTGAATAGAATGATGGAGATCATTATATTAAACATGCTACAGCCATAATTTAATTGTATGTTCCCTTAGTAGTCGTCCAGCTTACCAATGTGTAATTCAAATAGAAAAAAATGAAATTTGTATTAGTGTCCACTAAAGTCCAAACTAGGTCAAAGGGACTAGTGACTACAAATAGCAATAATAGCCAAACAAAAGAGTGGGGTGCCAAAGACACCTTTAAAATGAGATCAAATGAAATGAAAATGAGTACATGAGCAATGGAAAACAAAATGACATGTAAAATCTTACATGATACATCAAAGAAATGATTCATGATGTATACATGACAAAATTTCTTTGATGTATACATCAAAGAAATGATTCATGATGTATAATGATACATGATGTATTCATGATGTATACGTGACATGAATCATGTATACATGATTCATGATGTATACATGACAAAATTTCTTTGATGTATACATCAAAGAAATGATTCATGATGTATAATGATACATGATGTATACATGATGTATTCATGATGTATACGTGACATGAATCATGTATACATGATTCATGATGTATACATCACAAAATCATAGCCGAGACATGTATTCCCATGGGAAACATAGCATAGACAAACATGTGAATACATTGGAAACATAGCCGAGACAGAGATGTAGATGCTACGAGGGGAGTAGGGACTTATCCTTGCTCATTCTTTGAATCTCAATGGTGCAAATGTCAATGTTGAGTGTTTGTTGATTAATGTCCTCAGGAGGACGACTTCCACTGATCGGGCCCTGGGGAGTACAACTGGGTGGCATTGACCTGCTCCTGATAGTGGTTGGGGCCGAGAAAGATGGGAGAGCACTTCACAGTGTTGAAAAAATCAGTGTCAGCAAAAAATTGGAGGGTTTTGACCATTGTTGAAAACAATGACATTGGCCAAAATCACCGAGGGTTTGGACATTGGGACATCAAAAAAATTGATGCAAAAATTGGCTAACTTCACAAACATTAAAAAAATATGAACCAATGATAACATCAAATAAGCACATTGGCACATAAATATTGAAAAAACATTGATATATATGATGCAATGGATGCCAAATAAAAAATGATACATCAAAGTCAATACTGAATACTGAATCTTGATAGCTGTTCAATGGACTCAAAACTTCACAACCATTACAAAATGACATCAAATTTACATAATGTATCTCAACATCATGAGTCATCTAGATTCTACATTGACAAATCTAGCAGCTACCCATCAATTCCCTCTCCCCCTTTTATGGCAAAAGGTCCTGGCCAAGCATCATCCATCTGACAATTTCTGATGAGTGTAGCTCTATCAATCTGTTTAGAAGGTCGTGCTAAGACTGCCACATCACCCTCCGTGGAGTCAAAGTGCTCCTCTGCATCCCTGCACATATTGCTGCTACTCCTTCCTTGCCCCCTGCACTTGCTAGGGCAAGAAAAATGAAGAAAATCTGAAAATCAAACACTGCTCATAAAAACAGAGTTCTCAACCAACAGAAGACTGGTACTCGACTGATCATTTCTAGAATGATGTGCCAAGGTACAGGGATGTCATGACTGGTATCAGGCTTGATATAAGGGTACAGGAATCAGGTCCAAACGGGTATCAGTTTTTGCCAAAAAAGTAGGGGGGGGGGGGAACCTGTTCTGAATCTGAAACCAAAAAACAAGAATAGCAGTTAGATTTGTCGTTAGCTACTTCAGCATCTACGGTTGCAAGGGCCCCATCGAATGAATTTTGACCCACCTTTCCTCCCCTTTCCTTTCACCCAGCTATATACATGTCAAATAAGTCAATCAAGCATACATAACATCAATCACATGCCTTCCTATCGTACATCTCTAACATCCTCCACCCTCCGTCTTTACCCTCGTCCTCCCTTACCTTGTCCACAATTTCCTTGTATCCCCATGTTTGTCTATCTATCCTCTGACATTCTTAGAATGTATTCATTCAGGCACTGGTTTAAAAAAAGAAAGTGCTGGTTGAAAAAAAGAAGCCTATAAAAGGACCTATGACCCATGAAAAAACGATAATAAGATGCAAGCAACATGAACTTTGTAAACCCTTGCTTAAATATGCAAAAAAAGAGAGGATTGTGTTATCGCTCATTTCGCACGAGGCCTACACTGTAGAAATTTAAATGACAAAATCAGCAAGCTAATATTCTGTCATACACTTAGCAACCTAGAGATAATTGTCTTGCATGAACTCTGAAATATCTAAAACCCACATTCAGAAATTACCATAAGCAGAAATACAAATTGTTAAGTAATTATGCAGCGGAATAAACACAATGAACAACATTCATCCAACCATGAAAAACTCAGAAATTTAGGCAAATGCGAGGGAAAACCCCAATGTGGGAAAACCCAATGAGAGAGAGAGATTCTATTAGCTTTAGGAAAGATTTATCAGCAACCACAATACATTTTCCAGCCAAGAAAGACAACTTACAGCACAAAACTGCCTTGAAATCGGTGCCAGTCCGTACAATTGTACGGATTTGCTGAAAACAACACCTCGGAATTTGTGCCCACAACAGGCTGCTGTACCTTCTTCTTGTACGATCAACCTCCTTTAGAAAACTCTGCCAAAACTGCATCGAAAAACGTGCCTTCTCTTGCCTCGATTTCCATGCCAAAGTTTGCTGCTGTACAGCCTGTACGGATCCGTACAATACGGCCTGTTCCAACAAATAACACAACAACACTCAAAAGAGAAAATGCCTCCTTGGGATTTGCGCCCTAGCTCTCTTGGGAAATGTGCCAACTTGCTGCTCTCTTTCCTCTCCAAGCTCTCCTCAGAAATCTCTCACTCCTCTCAATGTGTCTTGCACACTACCCAATGCATTCTTTTATAAAATCTGAAGATGACCTTTTCCCTCCCAAGTGTCTTTTCACCTTCCCCAACCCTAAATCCAAAGGCCAAGATCTAATCTTGCCTTTACAAGATCAAGGGCCATGATTCATTCCCTCTAAAATAAATCACTTAAAGTATTAAAGTATATTTCACTTTATTACATAAGTGCACTTTATGAAATAAAGTCACTTTAATATTAAAAGGTACACTTTATTAAAAAGTCACTTTAATAAAAGAACCACTTTACAACTTTATAAAAACCCATTACAAATTTAAGTGCCTGGTAGTGTCAACATAAGGTAACATCCGCATACAAGACAAAACATGCGGAGTACCTCTCGAGCTAAAAAGCTAACATACACTAGTGAAAATTTTCACCACACTTGTGATTTTTATCACAAAGGCAAGTTTACAGGTTGATGGCCTAGGGGTTGTGCTTTCACTGATGAGGATATCTCGATGATAATGACACTTCGGTTGTCTTGGTGATTGCTTTCCTTTCATGCTAGTAGACTTGGTTATGGAGCCCCCATGATAAGTGGATAGTTGATGATACATGTTGATATGTGACTCTATGGGAAGAACACCCTAGAGTTTTGGGCTAAGCTAACGTTGTATTGGCATCCACATTTGGTTGGCTTCATCATGGCATAGAGTGCTTGGCATACACCCCCCTCCTTTGCATATGGTTTATTACTTTAATGAGTGGGTGTGAGCATGGTTAGAGACCCATTTCTTCAACGCCGTAGCTCTTATGGATGTTTTTCACACATGGATTGGTGGCTTATAATGTGGAGCATGGTTTTATGTAGAGTACTCCCCTTCTTTGGCTCACATGTGGAGGCATATGTACAGTTGTCATCATTTCATACATTTTTTGATGTGATTGTTTCACTTCTTGATGAGTTGGTTGAACTTTTGGGTGACTTGGCATATGGTTAATGGTGATACATGTCTTGTTTGACTCATTCTTCCTTGGATCTAGCACTTTGCACATATGTTGATGAGGTTTGACTGGAGTGCTCCCTTTCTTTGATGCCTTAACACATGTGGTCATGATGGAGTAATCCCTTTTTCATGGATCTAACCGATTGCACACTTGTAGAGTGTGGTTACACTTCAAAGCTTGACTTTGGAGGACTTGTTGCACGCTTACTCATGCGTCTACTAAAGTATCCACCATTTGAGGCCTCCTTGCACATTCTTTCATGCCTATTTGATGGGACGTCTCATACTTTCTATGTTTAGGGTTTTAACTTGGAAGAGGACATCCACCTTGGAAGACTCTTCATTTACGCATTTGCTTAATATGCACAAGTCACTTGATAGAACAACCTCTAACTGCATATTATTACTTCTATGCATGGTAGATTATTACTTGTATGCTTTGATTGCCCTATCGGCAAGAAAACTCCATATGCTGGACAAAACTCTCCTGCTCTATTTAGTATCTTACTTGTGATCAATCCATTCTTAGTTTAGTGTCAAATTAATGCACCTCACAAACTTTTCCTCCCCAATATGCTATGTTTCTGATCTTGTACTTGTTCTTTACCATGTTGATTATTAGTGGTGTTAGAATCCAAGAAACGTGGTAATTGGAAAGTATGCATATACTTCTTGGTGTTGAACAAAATTTATCAAAATTACATATCCTTTATCTATGATTGGAGATTTCTTGGGTAGGTTGTGTAGATGCACCAAAATGACCACCCTCCTACACCAAAATGACCATCCCCCAAAAGTTTTAAATTTTGGGTCAACTATACTCTATATGCTTGAATTCTACAATTTACTATGGTGTTTTGTGGAAAATATACTAAAGGAATATTGTTAGCGGGCTTGTAACGGACTTAGCCTAGTCTTTAAGTTAAAAGTATGTAAATGTGGGATAGGTATAGCCTTGTAAATTGAATGTAACTATTGGCAATGCAGCCCTAATCTGAATGAATTATCTTAGGTATTAAAAAGATAATGAATGCAAAGACATGATCATCTTAAAGGGTTCAAAGAAAAGTGATTACACATGGAAGTGAGGCCCAAGAAACTAGAGCAAGGTAAGAAAAAAACCTTTATTGCAGAGAAAGAGGAGGAGAAGCTAGGAAGCTTGAAGAGTTTGTAAGAGAGTCTCGAGGGGATGCCTTATGGCGTCCCTTGCCCATACAATTCTATAAGCATCTCATATTTGAATAAAAAAGCACTTGTATGTTGATTTCATGTTCAAGATTTTCTTTCTTATAAATTATTTGAGTTTGATTTACTATTGTTTCGTTTAGGAACAATTCCCTTGCCCTTGAGTTGGAGATTATCGTTCAATTTTACGACCAACTCATAGTGCAAGCTTGATGTACTATTGCCACCTTGTTATGTTTAATGGGTTATTTCTATTCTTAGATATTTCTTGTATAGTATTATGTCATGGAAGAGCCATGAACAAACTCTATGCCCAAGCTGTGCAATTGAAGTATATTGATCATCAATATTTATTTCAAAATGCTCTTCTTGGTCCCTAATGGTGGCTTCCTCCCTTGTCACGAGGAAATCGATGCAAGTGATCTTTATGAACGAGCTATAGAGAAACACCTTCCTACCAATATATATCCTTCCCTTGTTGATGTTTGTATCCGCATAGGTCTAAGCATTTAAACGTGTGGAAGTCGTCCAAAGCCTTCAACCTTAGTAATTTACTTTAATTAAATGAATTATTAAAGTGAAGTGCTTTTTATAATTAAAGTGAGTTTAATTTAATGAAATCAAAAGGTTATTAGCATTAGTGAATTAAATGAATCTTAACCATTGATCTCAAGTGAGTTGAGATCTGATTATGTTTGGTTTAGTCATAACTTGAGATTATAAAAGCAAGACAAGGTGAAGGAGAAACATATCCACTTGAAGTGCAAAGAAGGAATTTTGCTCAAGTGTTTGAGTCACGAAGCACTATGACTCAACGAGATCATCCACTTGATGAGCAAAGGACTTTTGCTCAATTGCTTGAGTCACGAAGGACTGTGACTCAAGGGGATCAAGGACAAGGGCAAATAAGGACTTTTGCTCAAGTTCTTGAGTCACAAAGGATTGTCATTCAAGGGGATCTCAAAAAGGGTGAAAAATGAATTTTATCTAGAGATCAACAATAAAGGAGGAAAGTGCAGATAGTGTAGCAAGGAGAAGAAAACCAAACGGCCAGAAATCGAAGGACAGATTTTTGGGAGCAGATCTGAGGTATCGGAAGACGAATCTAACAGATCTGAGTTACCAACAGCTAGATCTAGCATATTTGAGGTACCAGTGGATAGATTTAGTGCAGAGATGAGGTATCAGTGGACAGATCTAGTGTAGATCTGAGGTATTAGCAGGCAAATCTAGTAGATTTGAGGTGCCAACAGGGAGATCTAGCAGCTCTGAGGTACCAACAGGAAGATCTAGTAGATCTGAGGAACCAACAGATAGATTTAGTGCGGCGCTGAAGTACCAGTGGACAGATCTAGTGCAAATCTGAGGTATCAATAGGCAAATCTTGCAGATCTGAGGAACAACAGGCAGATCTAGCAGATCTAGTGTAGATTTGAGTGTCCAACAGGCAGATCTGGACAGATCAGGCAAAGGGTTTCTTCAAGGCCAAAGTTGCAAGCTTTGTTGTAATTTGTTTTTTTCCTCAGTGGGCCATTTTCCCAGTAAGGGATCCCTTGTAAGCTTGGAGTCATTATTAATGAAAAGTTGATTTGTAGGGAAAAATTTCTATGTGCATGTGTGAAACTTGGTTTCTAGATTGGTTCTGTTGATTTGTTTATTTCCAATTAATTATTCAGTCAGTATATTTTATTCTATGAGTTGTAAATCTAATTTCAAGCAAGGAAATCACAAGGAAACAATTTATCTAGGGATTGGATTAGAAAATTAATATGGTATCATAGCTTGCATTCTGAGAGTGAGACCAATTTTAGATACATAACAATTTGTGCAACGGATCTGTTAGATCTGCAAGGAGACCTTTGCAGATCTATAAACCAACAGATTTGAAATCCCAGTATTAAGGTTTCGTGGGTGCTTGAAGGACTAAGCACAAATTCTTCAGTTTACTGTGCCTGAAGGACAAGACACATTTTTTTCTGCCAGTTCAGATCTAAAAAATTGCAGTAGCCAATCTTTGGTTTGAAGATAGGTTGCATGAAGCACGAGAGCTATTCAACAGTCTGACAAAGAAGGACTCATGGATCCATGTGGAGTTTGGTGATGATGCAAGTATGCAGTGAAGGGTGAGGGACCTATTTCGTTCCAGCTTGAGTCAAGTGGTTCGTTGTGTTGAAATTAGTGCAGCGACAAGAGCTATTCTCCTGGAGGATGGCATAAGACCCTTTCAGTTAAAGCCAAGAGATGGAAGAAGCTTCCTCAGCGCAAAGGCAAAGGTAAGAAACCACAAGGTAAGCTATCTCAATTTCATTCTCATTTATCTAAAGTAAGATGCTTCAACTATAAAAGGCTAAGACATTATGCAAAAGATTGCAGGAGCCCTCCCTCACCGCAGAGAAGGAAAGGTAGGTTCCATGCCTCAGTTGCAACTGAAGAAGAAGAGCCTCAAAAGGAACCTCAAAGAATAAGAACCAGTGCTGCCACCAAAGAACAAGAACAACATCGAGAATTTTATCTCATCTCATCCCTCTCTCGCACTATAACCATGTCGGAGGATGTTTGGTTAATGGACAACAGGGCCTCCAAACATATGATAGGCTTCAAACAAAATCTTGTAAACTATCAGGATAAGAAGTTCAATGTAAAGGTAGAACTGGGTGATGATGGCACCTATGACATCAAAGGGTTTGGATCAACATCATTTCAACTTCAATCAGGTAATGTATTTCATATTGATGAAATTCTTTATGTTCTTGGATTAAAGAAAATCTGATCTCAGTTGCAATGTTTGAAAGCAAAGGGTACTCAATAGCTTTCACCAAAGGGAAGACTCTCATGTGGCCCTCAAATGGGGATTTGAGCTCTGCCATGACTATCGGAACTCGAGAGAGTGGACTTTACAAAATCACAGGTCAAGTTGTTCAAGCATTAGCTCACGAGATGATTAACCCCTGCGAGCTCTGGCACATAAGGCTTGGACATCTCAACTACAACGCACTCCCAGGTTTGCAAAAGATGGTAATAGGTATGCCAGTGTTTTCGTTTGAGCATGATAGTTTTTGTAGAGGCTGTGCTCTCGGTAAGAATACAAAGAAAGTTTACCCTCAGAACAATAGAAAAACTAATGGCATTTTATATCTTATTCATTCTGATCTTTGTGGACCTATGACTGCTCCGTCAATGGATGATTGTCTTTACTATATCATTTTTATTGATGATTGTTCTCGTAAAACTTGGATTTATTTTTTGAAGACTAAAGATGAATCTTTCAACAGATTTCAAGATTTTAAGAATCTTGTTGAGAATCAGACAGGTAGACACATCCGTGTTTTCAGAACGGACAATGGAAAATAATTTGACTACTACAAGTATGATGAACTCTGCCAGGCTTCAGGGATTAAGAGGTAGCTAACTGTGCCTTATAATCCCCAACATAATGGGGTTGCAGAAAGAAAGAACAGGACGATCTGTGAAGCAGCCAGAGCCATGATGTATGATCAGAATCTACCTTTATCTCTTTGGGCCGAAGCTGCAAGCACTGCAGTCTACATTCAAAACAAGTGTCCTCATAAATCCCTTGACGAGAAAACTTCAGAAGAAGTCTTCACCGGTATGAAGCCCTCAGTTGATCATTTGAGAATCTTTGGCAGTCCAGTCTACATTCATATTCCAAAAGAAAAGAGGACTAAGTTAGAGCTCTTCGGAAAGAAAGGAACTTTTGTGGGATACAATGAAACCTCAAAGGCATACATAATTTATGTACCAGGTCAAAAGTTCATTGAGGTCAGCAGAGACGTGACTTTTCATGAAGAAGCAACTTTTCATCGTTCCAGAGAACTTCCATGTGATTCAGAGGAGCAGGAAGCTCCATCTCCAGAATCTTTAGATTCACCTCTTCCAGATGAGCAGAGGGAGGAGACCATAGAGCCTTCAATGGATTCCTCAAGGGATTCTATTGAGTTTCCCTTAGAGAAACCTCCTGTCAAAAGGAAGCCAACTTGGTGCTGATAAATTCTAAAAGAAGCAGAAAAGCATGCAACACCTAGAGGCACCTTCAGAGAAAGCAAGAAACCAGATAAGTACTCTGGCCTAATAGCCCAATTGAATCTTGTGATTGACTCAAAACCTTCCACCTTTGAAGAAGCCTCCAAACATAAAGTGTGGAAAGATGCAATGATAGAAGAGTACGATTCAATTCTAAAGAATGATATATGGGAAATGGTCCCAAGACCTCATGGCAAATCATTGGTAACCTCCAAATGGCTTTACAAAATAGAGCATGCAACAAATGGCAGTGTTGAAAAATTCAAGGCTAGATTTGTGGCTCGTGGCTTCTCTTAGAAAGAAGGAATTGACTATGACGAGATCTTTGCAACTGTTGCCAGGTTTACTTCCATTGGAATCATTATCTCTCTTGTTGTAGTTTTTGGTTGGAAACTTCATCAGATGGATGTTAAGACTGCTTTTCTTAACGGTGAAGTTGAGCAAGAGGTTTATATCGAACAACCTGAGGGGTTCGTGATCCATGGGAAAGAATCCCATGTTTGCAAACTCAAGAAAGCTTTGTATGGATTGAAGCAAGCTTCGAGAGCTTGCTATGGAAGAATTGACAATTTTCTACAGAGTCTTGGGTTCACCAAGAGTATAGCAGATCCCAATCTTTACATAAAGATTGTACAGAATCATCCTGTTATCTTAGTATTATATGTGGATGATTTGTTCCTAACAGGAGTGGAAAATTTGATAGCTCAGAATAAGAGGGAGCTTTCAATAGAATTTGAAATGAAAGACATGGGTCTTATGCATTATTTTCTAGGCTTAGAGGTGTGGTAGAAACCAGGTGAGATCTTTCTCTCACAAAGCAAGTATGCAGTGGATGTGCTCCGCAAATTTGGCATGTTGGACTGTAAGTCCATGTCCACACCGATGATTTCTAATCTGAAGAAGTTACAAGATCAAGCTACAGGTTCAGATCTGGAAGACCCCACCATATATCGTCATATCATTGGGTCTTTGATGTATCTTGTACATACCAGACCAAACATTTGTTATGCAGTAAATGCCCTCAGCTAGTTCACGTGTGAACCAAAGCATATACATATGGTTGTTGTTAAACATATTCTTAGATATGTTCGGGGAACTATAGCGTTTGGGCTTAGATACACTTCCAGTGGAGGTGTAATGCTTCATGGATATACAGATTCAGATTGGATGGGCAGTACAGTGGATCGAAAGAGTACTTTTGGATATTGTTTCAGTTTGGGTTCAACTACGATTTCCTGGTCCAGCAGGAAACAAGGCTCCATAGCCCAGAGCACTGCAGAAGCAGAATACATTGTTGCAAGTGTTGCTAGTAGAGAAGCAGTGTGGCTCAGAAAGCTACTTTCAGATTTGTTCAGTGCTGAGCTGGAACCCACAGTCATCCATTGTGATAACCAAAGTTGTATAAGGCTCTCCGAATGACAGATCGAAACACATTGAGATGAGATACCACTATGTTTGGGACATGGTGGAGAAGAACATTCTCAGTATTCAGTATGTTCCGACGACAGAACAAACCGCATATATTTTGACCAAGCCACTGTCCTTGACAAAGTTTGTGTACTTTCGAGACAAGCTTGGTGTTGCTGAGAATGCCTCTCTTGCTGAGAGGGAGTGTTGAAATTAGTGTAGCTGCAAGAGCCATTCTCTGGGAGGATGGCATAAGACTCTAGCAGAGGACTAGGGCCCCCAGTGCACTCCTGGGGTTTCCTGGTTTGGGACCAAGCAGTGAGAGCCATGGCAAAAGACCCTAGTGAGGGCCTCCAATACATGACTAGGGTTCTTGGTCTAGGACCAAGCAGTGAGTCCCTAGATGTGTTCTAGGGCCCCTTGATGTGTTCCAGGGAATCCTTGCCCGATGCTTGGATGTGTTCCTTGGTGGATGATGTAAGTCCCTAGATGTGTTCTAGGGCCCCTGGATGTGTTCCAGGGAACCCTTACTTAACGCATGGGTTGATCCTTGGTCTTGTACCTTGGTGGATAAGACCCTAGATGTGTTCTAGGGCCCCAAGATGTGTTATGGGGCAACCTAGTCTTGGACCAGGTAGATCTTGGTTTAAATACCAAGATGTGATGATGTGTGATCCTCTTCCTCTCTCTTGGGATGGTCCATGAGACCTAGGAGTGGCTAAGAAGATGGACATGACCACATTGTTGATGTACCCTCTTATGCAGTAATGATAAAAGTTTATAAGTCATCATGAGACTAATGTGGACATGTTTTGCCATTGAGGACCCCCTTGACTTTATCTTTTAGTTCCCCCTTGATTGTTTTTGTTTTCCTTCTTGTTTAATGTGGTGTTGGGTTTGTATAAGTCACTTTGACTTATTTGACATTTAATTAATATTTATATTAATTAAATTGTCATTATTTAATTATTTTATTTTTAGCCCTAACCCCTCTCCTTAGCTATAAAAGAAACCCTCCCCTCTAGTATTCAACACACTCACTCACTTCTCATCCTCCTATTCCTGCGACTACCTCAGGTTATCTTTCTCTTGAATGGTGCGTCTCCTCTATTGGACTCTCTGTTTCAGATTTGAGGCATGTTATTTGGACTCCTACTTGGCTGAGAGCTTCCTCTGATTTTGTTTGCTGGTGTAGAGGTGCCAGACCTCTTCTTGACTGCCCAGGCCTACCGTTGACCTCTCCCTTAGCTGTCGGACTATGTAAAAAGAGCTGCAAGGCTGTGCAAGGGTGTCGCGGCCCTCCTTTGAGGCTGCCGCTGAGTGTGTTGAGGCACCGACTCCTCCTCTTCCTTGCTGTTCCATTTGCTGGTGGCTCCTCCTCTTCTGTGCTGTCTACCTTTGCTGTTGAAGGGTTTGCTGTCCCGTTTGTGGAGTGTTTGCTGTCCCATTTGTTGCTGCTGGGTTTTACAGTCTCAGTTATGGACAACAGTTAAGTGTCTTACTCCAGCCTTTCTTGTGGTCGTCCCTTTGGCAAAACTGTCTACCAGTCCTTATGATAGAGATCAAAACCCTAGAGATTTGATCCATGAACCTTAAACTGATTTTCTGAGCATATTAAATGTGACAGGTGCATTCTTCATTGGCTAAGAGGTAAGCCAAGGTTTGTTTTCTGTACTCAAAAATTTGTTTATGTTCAGAATTTAATTTTATATATTCAGATCTGTTTATGTCTTTGCTTAACTGTGTTGATTTGAACTTTTACTAGTGAACATAATTTAAAAGTATTATTGTTTTCTCTACTTTTCCCTAAATCTAACATGTTGGAAGCCTAAATTGTGCTATATGTACCAGGACTAAAGAAGAATTTTCTCTCAGTCTCAGTTATGGAGGACATTGTTTTTGCCGTCATGTTCAAGAAAGGGAAAGTACTCATACATCCAGAGGGAGCTTTCCCTGACACAACAATGAGCATTGGGGTTAGAGAGGGCAATTTATAAAGGTTGCAGGGCAAGCTTGTTCAAGCCTTGGTACATGACAATGACAACTCGTGTGAGTTATGGTATAGGAGGATGGGCCACCTACACTATATAGGGTGTTTCCGATTCCGAGGGAGATTGTTAATGGTCTCCCAGATTTCAACATTGAGTAGGAGGGCGTGTGTAGAGGGTGTGCACTTGGAAAGAATGCCAAGGCTGCTTTTCCAAGCAGCGAGAGTAGGTCCAAAGGGATCTTGGATCTTATACATTCAGATGTGTGTGGATCAAGGTCAATGGCAGAAGACGAGGAGCAGGAGGCTCCGAAGGGAGAATAGTGTTTAGAGACTTCTAGTTCAGGGAGTCAACCTTCAAGTGGGGAGGAGGAGTTAGCCACTTCCAGCTCTATCAGGAGACCCAGATGGTTCATGTAGACATTGAGGGACGCTTAGGAGCATGTTGAGGCCCCTAGGAGCATATTTACGGAGAGCAGGTCTTCGAAGAAGTTTCCAAACTTCGTGGCGCTAATGAGTAGCATTATTGATTCCGAGTCTTCCAGTGTTCAGGAAACAACAAATCAACAGGTTTGGTAGGATGCCATGGTGCAGGATGATGTGTGGGACATTGTGCTAGGATCGGAGGGACAACTAGTTCTAGGTGTCTCTTCCAGTAGTACCTTCCTCGCTAAAAGGGAGTGTTGATGTTTTTAGCATCGGATAGGTACTTTCGCATAGGTCTAAGTGTCTAGACGTGTGGAAGTCGTCCAAATACTTCAACCTTAGTAATTTACTTTAATTAAAGGAATTATTAAAGTAAAGTGGTTCTTATAATTAAAGTGAGTTTAATTTAAAGAAATGCTAAGGTTATTAGTATTAGTGAATTAAATGAATCTTATCCATTGATCTCAAGTGAATTGAGATCTAATCTAAACGTTAATCACTTTGGAGATTAGGGTTATGTTTGATTTAATCATAATTCAAGATTATAAAAGCAAGGCTAGGTGAAGGAGAAACGTATCCACTTGTAGAGAAAAGGAATTTTGCTCAAGTGCTTGAGTCACGAAGGACTGTGACTCAAGGGAATCATCCACTTGATGAGCAAAGAAGGACTTTTGCTCAAGTGCTTGAGTTAGGAAGGACTGTGACTCAAGGGTATCAAGGACAAGAGAAAATAAGGTCTTTTGTTCAAGTGCTTGAGTCACGAAGGACTATGATTCAAGGGGATCTCAACAAAGGTGAAGAAGGAATTTCATCTAGAGATCAAGTCCAAAGGAGGAAAGTGCAACAAGGAGAAGAAAACCCAACAACCAGAATTCGAAGGACAAATTTCTAGGGAGCAGATCTGAGGTACCAACGGACAGATCTAGTAGATCTGAGGTACCATCGGATAGATCTAGTAGATTTGAGGTACCAATGGGCAGATCTAGAGAAAATTTGAGGTACCAATGGGTAGATCCAGCAGATCCGACGTACCAATGGATTAAAGCTAGTGTAGATTTGAGGTACCAGTGGACAAATCTAGCAGATTTGAGGTACCAACAAGTAGATCTAGCAGATTTGAGGTACCAACGGACATATTTAGTGCAAAGCTTAGGTACCAGTGGACAAATGTAGTGCAGATCTAAGGTATTAGCAGGTAGATCTAACAGAGGTACCAACAAGTAGATCTAGCAGATCTGAGGTACCAGTGGATAGATCTAGTGCGGAGATGAAGTTCCAGTGGACAAATCTAGTGCAGATCTGAGGTATCAGCAGGCAGATCTAGCAGATTTGAGGTACAAGCAGACAGATCTTGTAGATTTGAGGGCCAACAGGTAGTTGTAGTGTAGATATGAGTGTCCAACAGGCCAATCTGGGCATATCGGGCCGAGGGTTTCTTCAGGGCTAGAGTTTGCCAGGTTTGCTGTAATTTGTATTTTTCTTTAGTGGGCCATTTTCGCAAAGCTCAATAAAGGGCCTTCTAGCATTGGTATGTTTTTTCTCTACACCTTTGGAATGGAAGATACATCTAAGAATGGGCATATCTGAGAGATCATTGAGAACATATTGAACAATGAACTCCAACCCCCTATACATGGAGCTATGTATTTTCTGAACCCAAGGTATCAATACAGAGCTTAATTAGGAGAAGATCAAATTGGGGAGGTCAAAGATGGATTGTACGAGTGCCTAGAGTGCATGGTCCCTGATGTGAGTGAGCTGCTGGAAATACACTAACAAATCATTGCTTTCACCAAAGCCACGGGTACCTTTGGAAAATATCTAGCAAAGATTACAAGAGATGTAGACTAACCAGGTAAATGATTCCAAAGTTTTTTAAAGTTCAGTGGTTTAAACTTTAAATACTTGAATTTTTAGCCAAAGTCACTATCTAATTTGTTTTATTAACGTTGTCTTTTCAACGCACTGGTGGGACTCATTTGGTAGCTAGTGTCCTCAGGTGTAAAAGTTTGCAATGCGAGTTTCGTGTCAAACCTGTAGTGCTTTCGGGTGTGAGTACAATTGGTTTGTCTTTGAGTGTGTTACCTCCCCAACTCGCATTCATTGATAAAATCCCTAATCCACAAGGTGCAACCCGAGAGGGAACTATTAGGACCATTATCACTTTCACCTAAGCATCCTATCCTCTTCACTTTAGGTCGACTCTCCCTCGACTCAAGGGGGGTATCCCTAAGTAGGATTACTAAAGCTAAACAATGAGGCACAAGGTGATATGAGAGTAGATTTAGAAAAACAATTTTTCTTTGTTTTTTTAGGAAGTAAAAGAGTGATCGAGGGGATGGAGGGATGTAGAGATTAGTGCCAATCCAACAAGGGCAATGGAGTCAAGGGACTATCTTAGAGGGATTATTTTCTTATGTAATTAGGGATGGAAATGAGGCATCAAAGCTCACTAGATCCACCCTAATATTGTAAGAAGTAAATGTAGAAGTTTCACACGAAAGGGCTCCAAAGGATGCTCCTTCAACTAGCAACTTAACTTCACCATAGAATTGGAGTCAACAAGTTTGCAAGCATTCCTAATATATATCATACAAATTATCAAGCCCCAGAACTAGGATAGAAAAGGAGAAAATAGGTGTTACCACACTGGACTCCTTCTATGCAGTAAATGTACTCTTCAAATGGATCAAGTCGGTAGCGTTTGCTATGTAAAGCAATCCACACCACTTCAAGCTTGAAGATCCAAAATATTCAGCCACAGATTAAAAGAAAGAACCCTTACACATCACATTTTCTCCAAGAAAGGTGTATCCATTAAGCTCCAAGGAAGGGAAACTCCAAAAATTCAGCCATGACTACAAACAAAGAGAGCTACATTTTAAATAGAGTCTAGCTCCATCTCCGTTTTACAATAAAATAATAATTGTTTTTCTAGATCCACTTATCTCTCCAAGGAATACAATAAAATAACATCCTCAACAACTTCATTACTAAAACAAGCAATGATTTGTTGAAACTTGAAACCCACTTTCTTCTCTAAGAAGAATCAATAAAATATTCTAGGAAAACAATACAATAATGGTCTTAGGTAACCAACTCCATGAAACAAAGTCAACAATAAAAAAATAAAGAAGTTGGTTATGGAACAACCTCCATAAAGTTCTCCAAGGTGAAACATCCCATCATTAGTGCATAAAAATGTGTGCTCATGTGGCCTCAAGAGCTAGGGCACTCCCCACCATGGACATACATCAATAATGATCTCCCAAAATAACCAAAGCGCTCAAGCAATATTGGTGGGGTGCTCCTCAAATGAGTGGTCAAAATGTAACGAGATTTTTTTGGTGGCATATTTTGAAAACTCCACAACTGCATCAATTTTTGTCGGAATTTTTTATCATGACCACATTTTGGAAATCTCGCGGCCACTCTACGTCTAATGGCACTCTGTCAAAAGATAATTGCTCCTGAAGCTAGGACGTCCTCAAAATATGCTATAAAATCCTAGATCTAGGGTTTGGAACCTCCTAGATCTCCTCCAATGTGGGACGTGTAGCTCTCCAAGGTGAGACGTACTCTCAATCATGAACAAATGTGTACTACTACTAAAGCTCCTTGAATGTGGATGTCTCCTCAAAGTAGGGCATGAACAATGTCAACACTCCAAAGATAACAAGTGTGAGATTCCCAAGAGAAACGTTCCATCAATAAGAAATGGAAGAGTGTGCTATGTGGCCTCAAATGGTGGACGTCTTCCTCAAATCAAGTGTCAAGCAAGTGGAATGACCTTGTCAAAAATGCATAAATTGATGACAAGTGTGCATATGCCTCCACATATGAACCAAAGAAAAACCATGCTTGACTTCATGATCCATCCACCCATACGTGAAAAATATCCATGAGAGCTAGGGCGTTCTTTGCACCAAGGCTTCAATCATGCTTAGACCTTGTCAAATCATCCCAAATGAGTGTGAAACCAAGGGGAAGAAAGGAGCAAAGTGTTAGGTGCTCTATACCATCATGAATCCGATCAAATGAAGATGCCAATACAATATTTTCTTAGCCCAAAAATGCTAGGGTGTTCTATCAAGGGAGTCATACATCAACATGTATCGTCAACCATCATAGGGGCCTCCACAACCAAGTCCACTAGCATGAAAGGAAAGAAATCACCAAGACAACCAAAGCATCGACATCATCAAGATATCCATGACTACATCACCAATAGTCTCATCAAATGCAATCACCGGGCCATCCATAGATCAACTTGTAAACCTACTTTTGTGATGAAAATCACAAGAGTAGTGAAAAAATTCACTAGTGTAGGCCTCATGCAAATTGAGGGGTAACAAAGTGGATTCACACGAAGAAGAGAACCCATTTTGAACAAAAATGGTTAAATGATCTCTTGTTCGTGCAATATAATTTCTAGCTAAATCCACGACTACATCACCAATAGTCTCATCAAATGCAATCAACTCTCAATAAAACACAACTCTCAATATTCAAATTGAACCCGTCTCATCACTACCCCATTAGCCTTTATATATTAGGCTTAGAGGTGTACAAAATTATCACTACTATCAATAGAAGGATAAAGATATCATATGCCAAAGATAAATCTCCCCCAAAGCGGGCACGTGAATGAAAGAAGAACATACATCAACCAACTCCTTCTTAAGATAGAATTCCTCCCACCCATGTGCTATATCCTTTAATGATAATAACTTGTGTAAAATAGGCAAGTCCACAAAAGCATACTTCCTCAAATCATGCACTAGACTTTGATGAGAAATAACATGTGTAAAATATTAAAAGTCCACAAAAGCAGCCCTCAATTCATATATAACTTCCTGAAGGCATGTGTTCTAGCTCTGATGTGAAAATAGGAAATGTTAAATGAGGACTCCACAAAATCAACTTTCCCCAACCCTGCTCTCTAGTTCCAAAGTAGAAATTACAAGTGTAATTATAGAGTAGTCCATAAAAAGCCTCCTCAATCTCATGCATTTTACTTGGGGCCATACACTCTACTCGTTGTCCGTAAAATGTCTTAAGTACAAAAACTTCACGAAGCCACCTTCTTAGGCCATGCACTCTACTCGCTGTCTATAAATATCATGCACCCCAAAAAAGTCAACAAAGTCAAGCTAGAAGGTGAGCGCTTCTCTTCGTGGGTAAAAATAGTGGTCCACAAGCAATGACAATTTAATACCAATACAAGATGCCATACTAGGTCCTCAAAAATGTAATTTTCCTACCAAAAGTATAATTTGCCTTCTAAAAATAGACCACCCAAAATGTCATGGGCTTGAAATGAACTGAAATTTGTACAAATGGACTAATGTCCATATTGTGTCTCTAAAAATATAATTATCTTGCTATTATGACCACTTTCTAAAAATAAAATTTTCCAAAAATATGAACTTTTCTAATTTGCCTCCAATTCAAACGACAAACCTATCTCCAATGTGTATGCAAATATATTGTGATCTGTCACTTGAAAAGACCAAGTTTCTAAAAATAGAAAATGCTACATTTAGCAGAATCAAGAATTTGAAAGTGCTTATCTGATGACTGTCTTCATCCTCCCCCATGCATCCTCTAAAGTTTGCTTGTAAATTTGATGCATGGGGGAAAACTACTAAAAATAGAATGCTAGAATTTCTAATTGAAAACCTGCTTAGCACATCATAGGATGTGTTGTGCTCCCTAGAACACTAATATCTGAATAATCCCCGAAAATCATACATTTTTATTTTGGAACAAGTTCAGGATGGAATAAATCTTTGCAACAAGGTACCTATATGACCAAGGTATTGATGAACCGTCGATGCTGAATGATGAACTCTATAATGTGGAGTCCACCCCATATATTGTTGATGAACTCTATAATGCGGAGTACACCCCATATAATGTTCAGTGTTCATGAGCTGTTGATGTTGAATGGTGAACTCTGTAATGTTGAGCTCAACCTATATAATATCCATGAACATATGTTGGAGCATAATTATCTTGCTATTATGAGCACTTTCTAAAAATATAAATCTTCTAAAAATAAAATTTTCCAAAAATATGAACTTTTCTAATTTGCCTCCAATTCAAACGACAAACCTATCTCCAATGTGTATCCAAATATATTGTGATCTGTCACTGTAAAAGACCAAGTTTCTAAAAATAGAAAATGCTACATATAGCAGAATCAAGAATTTGAAAGTGCTTATCTGATGACTGTCTTCATCCTCCCCCATCCTCGGAAGTTTGCTTGTAAATTTGATGTATGGGGGAAAACTACTAAAATTAGAATGCTAGAATTTCGAATTGAAAACCTGCTTAACACATCATAGGATGCGTTGTGCTCCCTAGAACACTAGTATCTGAATAATCCCCAAAAATCGTACATTTTTATTTTGGAGCAAGTTCAAGATGGAATAAAGCTTTGCAACAAGGTACCTATATGACCAAGGTGTTGATGAACCATCGATGCTGAATGATGAACTCTATAATGTGGAGTCCACCCCATATAATGTTGATGAACTCTGTAATGTGGAGTACACCCCATATAATGTTCAGTGTTCATGAACTGTCGATGTTGAATGGTGAACTCAGTAATGTTGAGCTCAACCTATATTGTTAAATTTAAAGCAGCTGCAAGAGCCATTCTCCGGGAGGATGGCAAAGACCCTAGCTGAGATCTAGGGCCCCCAGTACACTCCTGGGGATTTGGTCTGGGACCAAATAGTCAGTGCCATGGCAAAAGACCCCTGAGAGGGCCCCCAGTAGATGATTGGGGTTCTTGGTCTGGGACCAAGCAGTAAAGACCCCTGAGAGGGCCCCCAGTACATGACTGGGGTTCTTGGTCTGGGACCAAGCAGTTAAAGCCCCTAGATATGTCTAGGGCCCCTGGACATGGTCCAGGGTACTCATGCCTGGAGCATGGGTTGATCCTTGGTCTTGGACCTCGGTAGATAAGACCCCATAAATGTTTTGGGGCAACCTGATCCTTGATCAGGTATCTTGTTGGTGTATGACCCTCCTTGAAGGGGGACATGCCCACATGAGGGATGTATCCCATATGCAGTGATGATAAAATCAAATAGGGTCACTTTGAGAATGAATGGACAAGTATTGCCACCCAGTCACCCTTGCCAAAACCCTCTTCACCCTTGCTTGTGCTTATTTGGGGTTTTTGTTTGGCTTTAGGGGTTATTAATTTAAAATGTTTAATCTGTAACATATTTAATTAATATTTATATTAATTGAATATGTTGATTTTTTTAATTATTATCTTTACCCTAACCCCTAGCCAAACCCCTAGGTTTCTAACCCCTAGCCTAAAAGTATAAAATGAGATTTACCCTTCTCTTTTCCTCACATTTCATTATGCTCTCCAAAGGTGAGTGGATCTCTCCTACCTGCTGAGGCCCTCTTTCTTTTTGCTGTTGAAGAGTTTGCTGGTGTAAGTGGGGCTCCCCTTGAGGGCTGATTGGTGCGGCCCTTCCCTTCTGCTGTGGGGTGACTGTAAGTGCGGCCCCTTCCTTCTGTTGTGGGGTGACTGTAAGTGCGGTCCCTTCCTTCTTTCTGTGAGGTGATGTAGGTGCGGCCTCTTGTGTGGCTGTTGATGCAGCCTCTTGTTGTGGTGGCTCGGCCTTGATTATTTTCTGCTGTGGTAGATCAGCCCTCAAGGCTTCCTTTATGGTGTCTCGGCCTTAAAGCATTTCTGCTGTGGTAATTTTGGCCCTTCATGGTGGCTCGGCCTTATGGTTTTTCTGTTGTGGTGTTTTGGTTCTCCTAGTTGGAGCTTTGGTCTCCTTAGCCCAAAACTGTCCCTCTCATTAGGACGTG
>ML779393.1:769119-785334 GCA_009831015.1 Picea engelmannii
GCTTCCTTTATGGTGGCTCGGCCTTAAAGCATTTCTGCTGTGGTAATTTTGGCCCTTCATGGTGGCTCGGCCTTATGGTTTTTCTGTTGTGGTGTTTTGGTTCTCCTAGTTGGAGCTTTGGTCTCCTTAGCCCAAAACTGTCCATCTCATTAGGATGTGGCCTCTACTATGCAGATCGGGCCTTTCCCTTGCTTGGACCTTGGCCTCTCCTCTTAGATCTGATTACCTTTGTATTGGACATGACCTCCTCTTCACAGATCTAGCTTGTATCTAAACCAGCCGTGCCCTATGACTGTACATACATGACAGCCATACCCTTTGGCACATGTGATTTATCTGCTGGGAAATTATGTGGGTTCAAGGGTTTTTGAAAACAGAATTTTCTGTGTGGTGTTTTTCTCCTACTGGTGGCAAGAAAGTCTTTCATCTTTTGGCAAAGATCCAACCTATATGGCAGATTAATGACCCTAGATTTTGCTGAGCATAAGTACTAATGGAATTTCATCTCTAATGTGTGTTTGCATCTCCTTCATGGTAAGTCTTCAAGGTAAGTGTCTTGTTCATTGGCTCAATTCTTTATTTATCTTAAGGTTTAATATGTTTGAGATCTGTTCCTATCTTGTTTAGATCTGATGTATATCAGACCCTGTTCTACTTAGATCAGTTTGTGTTTTGACATGTATAAGATCTATATTAACTTYAGARTTTAGATCTAGATACTGATCTACATCCTCTTCAGTTTAGATCAGATGAATATTGGATATACACTTTCAGAAACTTATTGTTTCTCCTTCATGTTTCAAGCAGTGTTTGTTTACTGTTCTGAAGATAAGACTTAATTCTATTCTAACTGAATTTTGAAAAAGGACTACTGCTCTGATTTATTTCTCAACTTCTAACATATATAATATCCATGAACATATGTTGGAACATAACACTTGGATTTTGTTGGAACATCTAGTCTTAACATGCCCTTATACAAAAGTAACACAAAATTTCGAAGGCTGTTTTACAAAGTGATGGTTTTTATTAAAAAGTCCCCTCTGACTAAAAATGACGCCTTATTAACATTAAGTAGCTTAAAAGGGACCTTTTAAGATAATAATGATTTTCCAACTAAATACGAAATAGTCTTGTGATTTTCTAGACTAGATATATTGTTTCGCAATTTGTGAATCTAAGGTGCATGACACTTGGAAAGGGGTACGAGTTTCTGAAATGGAAAAGCACTAGAAACATGATCACTAAAAATTTGGAAATGAGGAAACACTATATATATAATGCGCTATTTTATAAATAACACACTATATTGAAACTTTGAAAGAAAACATTATGAATAAATGAGCAAGAATGTTTAAATGACAAACATAAATGACGAGCAATGTTCCACCATCTCTTATTATCGAGATCTTCATCAATAGTATCCCTTGTTGCCTCTTGTGTAGCCTTTGCCTCTATTTTGATCCTCTAGGGGCATTAATGGACAATGAACACCATCCTCTTTCTTCGGTTCAGGTCTACAACTGATCGACTTCGGGCGTTCAGAGCTAAGAGAAAGTTGTTTTCCCTTCCTAGTAAGATCTTTTAGGACGAAGATCTCACCAGATCATAGGTTGTGGAGCTCAAACGCTCCAGAGAGTAGGTTACAACAGCACGCCGGGCGGGGAAATGAGCAGTCATTAGGAACCTCAGAGCAGTGATCTAGGACTCTTTCCCACTCGGGTGGGTACCACGTTCTGGGGCTTCCAAATGACGAGCCCGCTGGAAGAGATGACAGGGCGTAGGCATTTCCATCAACTGTTGGAACGACAATGGGTCTTTCTGGTCATCGTCGGGCCTACTGTATGACTCTCTTGGGTCATCGGACATACTATTCATTATCGAGATGCATGAGAGCCCTGTTCGACCTCTCCTAAACATTACAGGATACCATCAGTTCTCAGCATATAGGCAAGAGATGAGGTGTTCGAGTGGCATCAAAGGTTCAGGTGGAGTTGCTTGCTTTGTTAGAGATTCACTTCGGAGCAGGATTTCTTTGGTCGCCACAGATGAGTTTGCTTGGCTTATGTCGGTTCGTTTCGTGGTGTTTCCCCTCTCCCAAGGGACATTTTCATTGCCGTCTATTACTTCCCTCCAACGTCCTCATCATATGCCATTCATAATGGGCCTGGCGGGGACCCCTTTGCCAACATCACCCAATACATGACAGTCAGAGAGGTGGGTCTTCCAAGTGACTTCAACTCTCGCACCAGAGACCTCCAGATTCCTCTCCATGACCGGACATATGACATACTCGACATCGAGGAGATTGATCTAGAATCAATGGGGCTTCACCGTGTGTCTAACGATGCATTGGGGCCTCTCACAACTTATGGGTGACACCTTTTACACTTAGGGGAATCTCATGAGTTGTTGATTTTGAACGGGCTCCCGGGTTTCCCAGATTCTCTCTTCTTCACATGTTGGCCCCATGGAGGAGGTGCGAGTGTTGTGGATTACGTCTTATCTGGCCATAAATTACTCCCCTTTATTCATCATTTCTTTGTTTCCCCCATCCCCCTCACAGACCATCCTCTTCTTTCCTTCTCTCTTCGAGTTGACACACCCCTGCCCCCACATCCCCTCCCCAGGGCCCACCCCGCACTTTTTTACGCTTCGACGAGGGGGACTCGGACACCTTTTCTACCCACCTTTGGCAGATGCTCCCCTCTGAGAACCAGTTCTCCTTACTCGATGCCTCTACCAAATATGATTACCTCTCATCCACCATCTGAGATGCAACCCTCAAATCCTACCTGCACTACACCCAATCCACTTCTACCTCCCCAAAACACAAATCCTGCCCTATGAACCAATGGTACGACGAGGATTGTAAGGCCCTCCACCGCCAACTTCGACATGCATTCACCCATGCTCACCCCTCCTACCCCGACCTCAAAGTTTCGTATCGTCGTCTCCTCTGTCGCAAGAAATGCCTCTTTATCTCTCAGAGGAGATATGACTTATCCATTTCCCTTACTTGCTCCCCCAAAAACTTTTGGCGTACCATCCTCCCCCGCCGCTCCCCCCTCCCATCCGACCTAGACCCTGGCTCCATGTTTTCCCACATATTCACTCTATGATATTCCTGGACATGCCTAGATTCAAGTTACTTCTCCACCCTCCTCATGCTACTTATTCTCAGACAGGGACATCAGAGAGGCTGTTTGGGTGATGAACAACAACAAAGCAGCATATGACGAAGGTTTTCAGGCAGAGTTCTTTAAGTACGGTCTTCATGCTTTGGTTTCTCACTTGGTTGACCTCTTCAACCATGTGGTTCATACAGGTATTGCTTTAGCTTGGTCGCACCACTTCATTCACTCGATACACAAAACGGGCCCCAACTCGGATCCCAACAATTACAGGACGATTATGGTGGGCCATACGTTCTCGAAGCTCTATGCTATGGTTCTCCATAGGAAGCTCTCTAGTGAGCTTGAGCGTAGACACGTCAGAGCTAGGTGACAAGTAGGATTTCGACCTGCTCATCAGACCATTGATCACATCTTTACCCTCCAAGCCATCATTGAGGAGGCACAACATCGTATTCGAAAGCCTACTGTTGGTTTGTAGATTTTCAGAAGGCTTTCGACTTCGTCCCGAGAGACGCCCCGTTCCAGAGGCTCAGAGACATTGGCATCTCTTATACCCTATTGACTGCCATCATGTGCCTCTATTAGTAGGTTCTTGGTCGTCTTTGCACAGTTCACGAGATGTCAGATTTCATCAGGAGTACCATTGAAGTTAAACAAGGCTGCCCCCTATCCCTCACATTGTTTGGGATTTATATTGACGAGTTAGAGGCCTTTCTCCATGAGCATTTCTAGGACAGTGACAAGTGTCTCCTCCACCGGGTTTTGAAATCCATCTTGCTTTTCGCTGATGATGTGGTCCTCCTAGCCTCGTCTCAAGTGAGATTACAAAGACAGTTGGATGCCCTAGCTCTCTTATGCGACCTTTGGCAGTTGACGGTCAACGTGGGTAAAACCAAGGTTATGATCTTCAACAGGTTGAAGAAGTCCGTAGACATTCATTTCTTCTTCAGAGGGGAGGAGATCGAGATCACTAGTGCTTACATGTACTTGTGAGTACGGTTTTTTGGACCCCATTTCAGTTTGTGATTGGCCCTCCAGCCTTGGATTGCCAAGGGTTATGGGTCTTAAACCCTTCTTGAGAGACAATGTTTTTGCCACCATTTTCAGGACATCTCATCCAAGATGTTTCTTATGGACTCCCTTATCCGATCCACTGTTCTCTTTGGCTTTGAGATTTAAGGGCCTTCCTTACTGGAGTTTGATTGGGCCTCAGTTGAGAGAAGTCTAGACCCTTCTCCTCCGACACATCATTAGATGCAAGCAGACAGTTCCTCATCACATCATCCTAGCAGAGTTTGGGGCTCGACCCTTCCGACTTGAGATGGTGTTTGGATTGGTCTCATTTCTACATTGCATCCAGGGCTTAGCTGACTCGGAAAAAGGGAGAGACCGGTACCCGTACTTGGTTTATTGCTCTTCTGAGACCATTGCCCTCTCTAGCCCATTGGGCTGGACTCGAGGTTGGTTCGCAAGGTTTCAGATATTTTAGAGTCCGTGGACATTCATATTGATTGCCTCCCTTCGTTTCGATATTCCTTGGATGCACCTGGCCATCTCCTACCGACCAGATAGGTACTGAACAAGATCATCAGAGACGACATTTATAGGTAGTTTATCCAGATCACTTGGGTAACCCCCCTGGTGGGTTACGCCCAAAGATGGGCTTATGCTGAACATTTCTCGGAGCTACATCATTAGATGTAAGCAGATAGTTCCTCATCACATCATCCTAGCAAAGTTTGGGGCTCGACCCTTTCGACTTGAGATGGTGTTCGGACTTGTCTCTTTTCTACGTCGCATTCGGGGCTTAGATGACTCAGCAAAAGGGCGAGACCGGTACCCGTACTGGGTTTATTGCTCTTCTGAGACCATTTCCCTCTCTAGCCCGTCGGGTCTGGCTCGAGGTTGGTTCGCAGGGTTTCAGATCTTTTAGAGTCCGTGGGCATTCATATTGATTGCCTCCCTTCGTTTTGATATTCCTTGCAATGCACTTGGCCATCTCCTACCGACCAGACAGGTACTGAACAAGATCATCAGAGACGACATTTATAGGTAGTTATCCAAATCACTTGGGTTAACCCCCTCGGTGGGTTACGCCCAAAGATGGCCTTTTATGCTGAATATTTCTCGGAGCTTAGGGATGGGTTCATCGTTCGACCACAATATACATTCCGCCACTGGGCATATGCTCTTCGTATTCCTTAAGGCCACATCAGAGTGGGCTCTCATAGACTTTGGGTAGAGACAGACCACTAGATCGATCAACCAAACCGGATTTGTCAGATATGCTAGCTATAGGAGGTCGAGACCGAGGAGCACTTCATCTTCTGGTGCCCCATTTATTATGAGATCGAGGGTTGGCTTCATTGTTTATTCAAGGGGACTCAAACCATCACGAGCTTCTTCAGGTATTCGTTTAGCCTTATACATACATGAGGCCCTCAGGCTTCGAGCCCATACTCTTCAGCCTCCTACAAGACCAGACCCTATTCGGCGGATCATCTCCTTCTTCATAGTGCTACCCTCAAAAAGGGGCACTAAGAGACAAACCGACACCAACGCAACCCCGGTCTCCAGATTAGTACGCACCTGTGGGACCTTCCCTTATCCCACGAGATCTCAGTGACGTGACCAGAGCAGATCCCTTCCCAGGAGACGGATGAGATCCCTCATATCTCGTCGGTGCACTACCTCTACCAGTCAACAACGCAACGAACGATCCATGCACTCCACCAGTTCCCCCTTGGACACTCAACTGCACTCAACTTTCTTCATTCGGCCTCGAATGGTAGGAGAGATGGATCCATTTCATGATAGATCTAACTCTTTTCTTTTGGTTCCTCTTGTCCTTAGATCTTCTACTATCATCAGAGGAGGTTTTTGAGTTCAGGGCTGAGGGTTCTTCATGCCTCGAAGTAGATCACACTCTCTACTACTCTACCTCATTGCACTTTACTTTCTGCATCTCACCTTTTATAGAAGACCTTTTGGTACTCCTGCATTGTATTGACATCATTGTACTCAGCAGTCCCTTTGACCTACTTTTGTGGTCATTAGTCGGACATTAATAAAATTATCTTATCTTATATTATCTTATCTAATCCAAGTCTTAAAATATGGTAAAAAAAGATTAACATGTCTAATCAATGATTTTGGCTTGAGTGAAGGGTACATTTTTGCTAAGGCTATGACATAGGAGTTTAACAATCAACACCATTAACATTGGTTTACATAAAAGGCTTGGTGCTCTTGATTAAATGCCAGTCCCATACCCTCATACATGATAGAATCTAATGAAAGTGCTGCAATCGTACCAATCCTGAAATCGTGAAAACTGTTAACGCTGCTAAAATTTGAATGGGATATAAAATTCCACTTTCTCCATATGAAGTCTGATGAGGTTGGAACCACTCAAACATGCTGAAACAATTAATGGTAATATTATAAATTTAAGTGAAAGATAAAGGAAATGTCAACTTTTACTTTAAGAATTTAACATTACCATTAATGGCCAGCATTTTTGGTGAAATCTAGTAAAAAATCGATTCAAAACAAGTCAAACCAAGTCAAAATAGGCAGATTTAGTGTTGGAAATGCGTCATATGGACGCTGGTATGGATCAGAAATGCATTTCCATCCGTACGAAACATGCTCCCCACACGTGGGATGCATTATTATGATCGTAAACATGTTTGAAGGCCATACCCCATATGTTTTTATACAGAAACAAGCCTGGTAGAGCCCTGTACTAGACATTTCCTGCAACATAGCTATGAACAGACATTTACCTAGGATAGATGTTAGTAAAGTATCACGAAGATGCATTTGTTAATTTAATCACGGATTAGTGTTACAATAAAAGATGTGCTCAAATGATATATATATATATATATATATATATATATATATATATATATATATATATATTTGATTATGATTAAATAATTGATAAAGATGATTACAAGGACGGAGGTCATCTTGTATAATTACACTATAATGGTTATCTCAATTAAGAGTTGTGCCTCTTGACTATTTAGGCAACTTTACATCATATTAATATAGGATTTATAATTTATTATTATTCTATTTATATGTTATTTTATTATTTGTTATGTGACATATTCATTGCATTGCCTTCTCCTTCAAGACGCTTTGTCCTTGAACCATTGATAAGAAGAATTACTTGTGATGATTCTGTATCCATGAAATCGATCATAAGTTGAGTGAGATCTAACTCATGATCCGCTTGCATTGCCACCCTCTTGTTCCTTCAAACCTATGCAGATGTAACATCGATGGCCATGGACTGCGGGATCTGATGGATCCATAAAATCGTGAGGATGAATATGAGCATGCAACTTCAATTCTATTTTTCACCCAATCTTCATGATAAGATGCCGAAGTCTAGATTCAATCCATCCCTTCCAGGCCTTGAGATCATCTGCAGTATTGGCTTGTAGCTCTATTTGGAAATAATTTTTGCATGCCCAATATATTTCTTGTAGCTCAGAAAGAGCATTCATGTTCTTTTTCTATGCCATGATATGTTGGCAGATGACTTTGCTATTCTGAATCTCTTCCTCTATATTAGCGTACGTAGATGCAAATGCATTGTAAATAGCATTGTTGGAAGAAAATGCAGGTGTTATGGTGGGCATAAGATTGACTTTATTCTCATGTAAATTAATTTATCAGTTCCAGCTTTTCAGTTAATGATTATCAATGGTTTTCATTTTGCATGGCATCATGGGTCTTGGCCAGTGCAAGTGGGAAAAATAGTGAAGAATCTCAACACCAACTCACTTGGTGGAGGCATTTGGACATTGCCGACTGACTACACAGACTAACAACTCCAAGGTTATACCACCTAAAAGTCCTACACTTGTTGAATATATGCCTCACCTTTTAGCCCATAGTTTCAGACACCACAGTTCCTTGTGGTAATTCTCAATGTTTCCACCAACATACCATTTCCATACTTTTGTATCCATTTGTACTATAGACTTTCTTGTGATTGGTACCCGACCATGCCTCATAATTTACGCTCATAAGATCAAAATTCTATGGTATGATTGAGTCATCCGTTGTAGCGTAGACCAAATTGATGGGTATGCTGTTGAATTTAAATTTCATTGTTGGCACTTATGCTCTGGGAACCTTTACACCCATGTTACTTGAGACATCTCTGCTAATATGCCATGGAGAGTATTGAAGAAAAGTATCTCACATCGAATGTAGGAGGGACCAACATAGGACACATCATTGTTTGCTCCAAGGCCATGCACATCCAGACATAAGATCTGAAGGGAAATATCTCTGCACTTGGCACCATATTACACATACCGAGTTCGTTTGCTACTCGTGTGATCCATTGCTTAAAAATGACAAAAAGTTGATTGAGAACATTCCTTCTAAGTAATTTTATCTTCTTGTTCTCATACACTTGAGCCTTGATTAAAAACTCTTCTAGTTCTCGAGTGAAATGTTCATTTAGATTCTGAATGGATGGCTGTTCAATGGGGCCAGCCATGGTACTCCAAGGAGAAAAAATAATCCATGTATTTGCAAAAGACAATGAAAGGATTCGACTTCACCGATAATTTCTATTTACGTTGGACATTTTGTAAATGCTGCAGCTGTTTGATCTCAACAAAGGACGGGGTCACTTTGGATTCGTCAGCCTGGGCGACATCACGGGTGTGAAGAGTTTGGAACACTAGTGGCAATCAATTTGTTATTTTTATCATCATATTCACTGTAGACCATCTTAATTTCCTGTTCTCCTTCTGTCATTACAGATAATTGCTGCAACCACACATCAATGTTGTGTCTTATGCCAAACATGACATGGTAATCCTAGAGCCTCTGTGACATGACTTTTCATATCTGTACAGTGAGAATGCCTATGCACATTGTTTCTACTGCCTGGATAATTTTTTTTTGGATTTCCGTTTTCCCAGGGTGTGCTTAAGCAGATGAATAGGGGTCTGGTGTGCCATGGTAAGCGAGATATTTTTTTTCTTCTCAATTCTTACTGCAGGGTTTTCTTCCCGCTCTTGAGACAATGACTCGTGGGCATAATTGCGGGTCTGGTATTCATCGTACTCATGGGCAGGTTGCTTAGCACAAACTCCCATCATGTCTTCCTCAACCTCTGTCAGTGCCTCTCGTCCAGAAATTTTATGTTCATAACTAGGTGGCTTCCCTCCGGGCAGCCTCAGGATTGCCATATGAACAACCTTATTGGCTTCTTCAGTGAATGCCTTGTCTGTGGTTTTTACTGCAGTGGCATAGCTGGTGGAGGGGTTTGTTGGTGTAGCATCATTTGCTTCTGTGGTGGTAGTCGATGCATCGTTGGTTGATGCTGATGTGGTTGGTGGTGTAGTGTTTGGGTTGCGTAATTGGTTTTCCTCGAGAGTTAGAATAAAATTGTGCCATGATTGCCATTCATTTATCATGGCTTCTCATGATATCCTTGAATTCATCCCAGCTTTGCATGATTTCATATTGGTACTGCTTGAACTTGTCCATACAATTATTTAATTCCCCGAGCGCTCTACGAATTTGGCCCAGTCAAGGGCTCTGATACCAATGTCACAATAAAATATGCGCTTAAAAGATACAAAGGATTATGTGTGTGTATGTACATATTTGATAATGATCAAATGATTGATAAAGATGATTACAAGGATGGAGGTATCTGTGTATAAATACACCATAAGGGTTATCTCCCTGAAGAGTTATAATTTATGCCTCTTGACTGTTTAAGCAACTTTGCATCATATTATTATAGGATTTATTACTGTTTGATAAAATTATCTTATCTTATCTCTTAATGTTATGTCACATTGACAGAACTGATAACTATTTATTTTTTCTTATGTTTCTACATGTGTAGGTTGTTCGACATGACAGTATAGAACAACTTCTGCTGTTTGGTCGCATGTTGCAAGGTTCATTAAAGTCTCCATCCCAGTTTTCATGCCATCCAGCTGCGACTGGTTCTCTTTTCACTATGATGATTTTGGGGCTTAAGTTCTGTTCTTGTCAGTTTCAGAACAATTTACAGAATTGTGTTCTGGGGCTTCATCTGCTCGAGGACCGTGTTTACCGGTAATTTATTTCTCTTTTTAGTACTGCAAACTAAACTTGAGGAACAAGCTGAAAGCCAGACACAAATATCCAAATATTTCTGGAAGCACAAAGTAAACTTGTAAATATTCTGTCAGGATAATTTTAAGAAATTGTATTTCGGATTAGTGGGCTTTTGTTGTTGCTACAGTTTTAAATTGTATAGTTAGCTTAGACATTTTCTTGTGTGTGTATTTATTGGCAAATGAACCATTTGTGTTTTTGGTTCAGTTCAAAATGTAAGTGGCAAAGCTAAAGAAATAAATCGATTTCGATCGACTTTTAGCAAGATGTGAAAGAAAGCATAGCTATAAATCTGAATGATCTTCACATCCAAGGTCTTTACCCACTCTTTCAGGTTATCTGGTTCACAACCCGTGTAATGCCCATCAATATTGAAAGATGTCTTGTTGTTTTACATCCCACACATCATGATCACATTTAACTTTTTGGGACATGGTTGTCTATGCCATTAACAATCATTGGTGTATTTTAGCTTATGCTTCTTGCTTTAATAATAACTGCCATATCATGCATTGTTTTGTTTTGTTCTTCTCTTTTCTTTGTTTTTAGGAGTGTCCCTGACATCCTGACAGTCATGGGTGTATTTTGGCTTATGATTCTTGCTTTAATAATACCTCACATATCATGCACTGTTTTGTTTTGTTCTTCTCTTTTTTTGTTTTTAGGAGTGTCTCTGACACTCTCATACTCCATAGATAATTGATTGTTTTTTGTAGTCCCATTGACCTTTTTCCTTAGTCATTTGTGGACAGTAATAAAATTATCTTATCTTCTCTGTATTAATCAGCCCAATCTTCGACTTTAGATTTGCTATCATTGTAAGTTGTAACTACAATGTCTGTCTGGGCAACCACTAGATGTTATAGGAAAGGCAGTTAATTTGACATTTAGGTAGGATTCTCAAGTTTCTAGTCCAGCTCTGCTAGCTTTTCATGCCCTGATGCCAATCTTGTAACTGTTTTAGTTGATTTCTTTAGTATTACCTTGATTGCATTTTTATACATAATTATTAGCCAATATTTTCATGCCGTGGCACTATAAATGAAGATGTTACTTGGCATCCATTGTTGCATTCTAACAGTTTATTGTGATTATTATATGCACTAGAGCCGCATTGGGTTGGTTTGCTGTTGAGCCAGAGTGGTATGATTCAGAAATGAAGGGACTGGCCCAGGCTGAGGCCCAGGCTGTTACTGTTTTTGTGCATCATTTGACTGCAGACCGAGTAGAGTCCCCTCACGTTGAAGCAGGCTCCAAATTGCGTGAAAAGGAAAATGGAACTGTGTTTGGAAACATGGTGGGGCAGGTGACCAATTCATCCCAAACTGTGTTGCAGACTACTACATTTACTGATGTTCTTTTCTACCAACTTTTAGGAATGATAATTTTATCTAGTATTTTGGGTGTTTTATGGAGTATTGCTATTGCTTACAGATAGATGATTCTCATCCAGTCTGGGGGAAAATGGATAACTATATTATGGGAAGAGAGAAGCGAAAGCAGCTGCTATTGATGCTTTGCCAACATGAGGCTGACAGGCTTGATGTCTGGGCAAATCCTTTAAAGTATGCTCAGCATTCTGATAGCCTCTTTTTGCTATATACACTTATTTACAAATGTTGAACCCATTTTGGTTGCATTTCACTAAATCATTTAACTATATTTTAAGGTTGCTCTCTGACTGAGTGTTCATAACTTTTTTGGTACAGGGAAAGTTCAGTTTCCAGGTCCAAAATTAGCTCGGAACGTTGGGTAGAATATGTAAAAACATCATTTGCTGTGGATCCTAGAATTGCAATTAGTCTGGTTGCTAGGTTTCCTTCTGTACCTTCTATAAGGGCAGAAGTCTCATCACTGGTGCAGGTACATTCATGGGGCGCTTTTGGTATGTTATTTTATTGCCTATGCTTTTCTGAATCTTAGGTAGGTAAGCTGGATAATTATGACAGATAGCATGTTTTCTTGCTTGCCATGTATTTGAGGACCAATACTAGTTTTATAAAACAATAGAAAAATTACTGTATTTAAGATTGCACAAATATAAAACAGTTTTGGATATTGCTGGAAAGACCCCCCAAATATCAGGGGATGTCACATGTGAGGGAATCATCCAGAGAGAGAGAGAGAGATTTATATTAATGTCCACTAGAGAGGAAACTAGGTCAATTAGACTAGAGATTACATACATCATAAGAAGCCCATTCAAAAACAGGGGGTAATGGAAACCTTCTAAAATAGAAACGAGTACAAGAACTACAGAAATTGAAACAATATAACTTGGGCATACAAGTAGGTTATCGAAAGGGGAAAAACCTAGAAAGTGGAAGAGTGCTGGTGTAGAAACAAAGTCCGATATAAGTGCAACTGCAACAAGGAGTGGAGGGAGCTAGCCCTGATCATCCTCTGAATCAATAATGCGGATGCTCATACCTAGTCCCTGGCTAATAATGTCCTTGACAGAGTCGCCTACGCTGATAGGACCCTGGGGGATAATCCAAGGCTGATGATTTTTGTGTAGAAAGAGAAGAGAGTAGTAATGCATTGTTGAGAAGGTGGATGGCTCTTCTAGCTTGCTTTGTTTTTTCCATAAGATCTTGGCCTGATGCAACAAGGACCCTGGGTGTTGCAAGCTAGAGAACAAAACACGATGAGTCTAGTGGTGGTCTCCAACTGAGGTCAATTGGACACTTCGTCCCCTAATTCTTGAGATCAGAGAGAAGAAGGAAGTAATCTGTGTATCTGTGGCAAATGACCTGTGAGAGTACAAGCTGCTAGATTTTCTTTATTTACAGAGCATTAGAGTTACTAGTGTTCTTTTACTTCTTTACCATTAACTTATATATATCATGTATTGAGCAATAGCAGCATAAACAAGAGACAAGAACATGAGATTTATCCTGGGAAAACCCCAAATCGGGGAAAAGCCCAACAACCTTTCTCAGACAGATTCCGTTCACAAAGAAAGTTCAAACATGAACCAACAAATAATCTCTAGCACAAAGGCTAGCCAAAAATACCACCCCAGCAGCAGCAGCAGCAGCACAATATCATGGTAGCGCACCTTTTCCAAGGGTAGCGCACAAGAGATAAATACCAGAAAGACTGAACAAGAAGAATCTCTGTTACTGCAGCTGCTGCATCACCCTTCCTCAGACTTGCGCCTTACTTCTGTGTAGATGAGAGAGTGTGAGTGAGTGTGTCCAAATAAGCTAAGGCGCTTCCTATTTATAGTCTTCTCGTCCTCCTTACTGGGGCGAATTCTCTTCCGGGAAGGTGTCACTTCATTGTTCTTTATTATTCTGGGCCGATTTCTCTTCTGGGGTATTTCCACATCTGTTCAATGGTTTTCTTGCTTCCAGAATCTTCTTCTTGTCTAAGAAAGGTCATCTAGGAGGGAAAGTACCTCCCGCAACTACCAAAACATCAACACTCCCTCTTAGCTAGGGAGGTATCTTTCATGATGTCTTCATCTAGTAGTCCACTGACTACTCTGCAATCAGCTAGTAGCACACAACTACTACAATGCCATCGGTAGCTCGAATCATAGTCTCTGCAATCAAGTAGCCCAATGTGAACTGGTAATCTCCACGGCAGTCAGCTAGTAACACACAACTACTACAATGCCATCCAGTAGAACATGACTGTGCCAATCCATAGTAGTGCACAACTACTGTCTAGAGGTACACAACCACTCCAAGTAGCACACAACGACTGTCCAGAGACACAGTGTCTATCCTGCGATCAACTAGTAGTTACACAAGCTACCACCATGCAGTCCAATAGTCTCTATCCTTATGCAACAATCAACTAGTAGCACACAACGACTACCATGCCATCAACCATAATCGTTGTCTGCAATCCCTATGACTATGCAACAATCAACTAGTAGCACACGATTACTACCATGCCATCAACCATAGTCATAGTCTATAACTATGCAACAATCAACTAGTAGCACACAACTACTACCAAACCATCAACCATAGTCATAGTTGATGTATTTATAACTATGCAACAATCAACTAGTAGCACACAACTTCTACCATGCCATCAACCATAGTTATAGTCTTATCTAGTAGCACGAAGCTACTCCCATAGTCCTCACGACTATGCATGTGATGTTTCTTCTCTCATCAAGCCTGGCAATGCATTACCCCCTCAGTCACCTCAGATGACTGATATAGGGAACCCTTGGTCAGAGGGGTTAGTGTTGATGATTGCAGCTATGTGAGACATTCTCCAGCTTACAAACCTGTGAGGTGTGGATCATTGTGGCTATGTGAAGTCTTTCTCTCAGCTTACAAACCTGAGAGAAAGCCCCTAATAAGGGTACGTGGTTCTTGCCCGAGACAGAGCTGGGAACATAGAGATGACCTCCTCCATTCAGAGAGTTGAGAAGAACTCCAGATGATTATCCAGTGGGAAAGGCGATCTGTTGAGTTAGGACATGCCTATGGCTGAGCACAAGGTGAACGTGTGAAATCCCAAAGTGCTGGGTGCATCGTCATGAGAACATAAATGAAGATGATGTATTAGCCTCCTCTGAGCAACAGAGTTGACGAGAAGACTCCAGATGATTCTCCTGTGTGAGGCAGTGGGAAAGAAGGTCTGTAGAGTGGACGTGCCTGTGAACGAGCACATGTGAACGTGTGAAGATCTGGTTCTTCTGTTTTATGCAGTGAATCAGAGCTCTGACATCCCTATGGATGTGCCCCTAGTGGATGAGCACTAGTGGGTGTATCAGATCCTTTGCTATATATTGTTCAAGAGTCAGACCTACCTGTAACCCTAATTGTTATGTAAAGGGTATAGGTCGGCCCTACCTTATTGTGTCTAATAATAAATGTAAAAGATAATTAATCTCGATAATATTAATTATAATAATAATAATAATAATAATAATAATAATTATATTATGTCTTAGAGAGGTCGGCCCTGTTGTGCCAATAGACACTTCAGTTGATAGGACAAGTCTAATATAAGTAAAGCGAAATTTCCCATTGTAGAAATATAGCTTTCTTGTGAGTTTGGAAATTTCAGCAAGTACACATCTTTGGCAAAAGGTGCGCACCTCTCTTGGGTGCTAGAGTTCTAGGGTTTGAGCACCCTCTTGTGTGCTAGGTCTTTCTTGGTGGTAAAGGTCTTTCTCTTGAAGATTACAGCAAAGGATTTGGCTGGGTTTTCTTCCCTTGTTGAGAAGGGTTTCCCAGGATACATTTTGTGTTCTTGTGTATGGTGCTTCTTGTGACTTGGTTGCTGCAACATTTATGATTATGGTTAAATGATGAAATGGAATGAACTTCATGCTTAACCTAATGCTTATGAAAAATCAACAGTTAGCCGGTAGGAGGAGAAACAACACACCTCCCTCTCAACGAGGGTGGACATTCTCCATCACACCAAGCTTGTCTCTGAAGTACTCATACTTCACTCTAGACAGAGGCTTGGTGCGCATGTCCGCTATCTGCTCATTCATGGATATGTACTAGAGCTCTATAGCTCCTCTCTGCACCATGTCTCGAATGTAATGATATTTGATCTTGTTGAATTTGAAGCAGCTGCAAGAGCCATTCTCTGGGAGGATGGCAAAGACCCTAGTTGAGATCTAGGGCCCCCAGTGCACTCCTGGGGATTTGGTCTGGGACCAAACAGTCAGTGCCATGGAAAAAGACACTTGTGAGGGTCCCCAATAGATGATTGGGGTTCTTGGTCTGGGACCAAGCAACAAAAGACCCTTGTGAGGGCCCCCTGTAGATGACTGGGGTTCTTGGTCTGGGACTAAGCAGTAAAGACCCTTGTGAGGCCCCCCAGTAGATAACTGGGGTTCTTGGTCTGGGACCAAGCAGTTAAAGTCCCTAGATATGTCTAGGGCCCCTGGACATGTTCCAAGGTACCCATGCTTGGGGCATGGGTTGATCCTTGG
>ML779393.1:786137-799334 GCA_009831015.1 Picea engelmannii
GATCGGTTATATATTGTTAGATCTACTATCTACTTGATTAGATCCGTTATCTAATGTTTATCTAATCATTGCTTATGAACAGAATTATAGATCTGAACATTGTGCACATTCTACTTGCTGTTTACATTCATAATTTGTTCTCCTAATTCTGATCTGACAAACTCCAGTTCATATTGCTTTATTTTTCTGTTCTAAAACGTGATTTAATTTAGATCTTTGCTGTTACAGAATTTTAAAAGACATTAAATTTTCTGTTTACTTTCCTACTTCTAACAGATCTTTATGTGCTTTGACTTGTCATGAAAGATAGGGTTCTCTGGAAGCCTTATGCAACTTTGATTGTCACAATGTATCAAAGTTGGCTCCAATTCTAGATCAAATATCCCTGCAAGCAATTTCCGAAGCCACACTGCTTCACGACTTGCCATACTAGCTGCGATATACTCTGCCTTTGCTGTACTGAGGGCCATTGATGTCTGCTTCCTGCTCAACCATGAGATCGTACCTGATCCCAGACTGAAGCATCATTCGAAAGTACTATTTCGATCCACTGCACTCCCTGCCCAGTCAGAGTCTGTATATCCCTGCAACTTCACATCTCCATCCGAGACATATCTCAATACATATCCAATCGTACCATGTAGGTACCTCAACATATGTTTTGCTGCCATCCAATGTATATATCTAGGTTCAACCATGTACTGACTCAAGGCATTTAGTGCAAAACATATGTCCGACCGGATGTTAACCAGTTACATCAAGGATCCAATCAATTGTCTGTACATCGTGGGATCCACCAAATCTGAAGATGAATCACTCAGAAGCTTCAGATTTATCCTCATGGGTGTGGCCATGGACTTGCAGTCCATCATCTCAAATCTCTGCAGGATCTCAACAATATATTTTCCTTGGCTAAGGAAAATCTCATCTGATCTCTGCCACACCTCCAATCGCAAGAAGTAATGTATCGGACCTAGATCCTTCATCTTGAACTCTGAAGCGAGCTCCCTCTTGCATCGAACTATGAGCTTCTCATCTCTTGTCAGAAACGAGTCATCCACGTATAGAACCTGTTACCGTCCTTATACACACCTACAAACGCGGAGAAGTCTCCAAACCACTTGGTGTGTCCTTGGAGGCACAAGCCTAAGTCCAAACCCACTGCCACCTCGATCTAGACTTCCTCCGTCTAGGCTCACTCCTAGGAAAGCCAAGGGGGGGGGTAGACCCTATTAAACTATGTGAAGTTTGATTAATGATCTAGGAGTTAAATGGGTTAATTTGTTAAGAAACCCAACCCAATGAAAGGCAACAAATGCAAGGATGCAGTGTCTTCAATGACAAGCAAACCCTTTATTTAAAAAAACAACAATTAAACCAATGCCTAAAGATTACCACAATGGAGTCAATGAGATATATAACAAGATTACATAAGAATGTATGATATTATGAGATATCCACAATGAAAAATAACTTTAGACAAATTATCTTCATATAAATAAAGAATGTTAGAAATAAGAGTGCTTTTAACAAGTATTCACAAGAGAATTGCTTCAAAGTAAAGTGCTTGAAAAAGTAACTTGCTTTGTAAGTAAAATCGCATGCAAAGTAAATTACACAACTTAAATAGTAAAATTGCTTGAAAGATAAACTTGAGATACTAATTCTGTGAAAGTTGTGTTGGTTGATTTTATCAAATTTTAGGTCTCTCTTGAATTAGGGGGAATTAAGTGGGATAGATACAAGTCGAAACAATGTGACTACCTCGAATTTGTATTCCTTCTACCAAAAGGAAGTGCTAGGTGCTCAAGAAGAAGGACAAACAAGGTCCTTCCCTAGCTACACAGGTCAAATCCGGAATGCTTGAGCGCTCAAGCAAGGAGGACACGTAGTGTCGTGAAGTTGTCCCGGACTTCAACCCCTTGTAGCCTCCCAAATCACCTTTTTTTGTGGTAGAAACAATATGAATTTGGGTGCCTAATTAGTCTAGCCTCTTAATCCTTTGCCCTTTCTTAGTTACCCAAGATCCACAAAGTGGCAAGGGGAGGGAATACGAGGCAAAGGCGGGACACAAGTTTTATTACATTGTACAAAATAAAATTTAGACAAGTGGCAAGGGGAGGGAATACGAGGCAAAGGTGGGACACAAGTTTGATTACTTTGTACAAAATAAAATTTAGACTAGCCTTCACGATATTGCATGGATGGCTAGGCCAATCTCTTTGCAAGGTGTGGGCGAAATAAATTTTAAATGACTTGAAAAATAAAGTACAACCTCACAACAATGGCACAAGATGGAGGACAAGCCTACCGGTTTTGGCCAAGGTGAGTAAAATTAAAGAAATGCAGAAAATTAAATCTAAACCTAGCCTTCACGATATTGCATGGATGGCATAGCCAATCTCTTTGCAAGGTGTGGGCAAAAATACAAAGATTATTTACACTTTACAGAATAGAAATTAAAGTGGAGAGAATGCAATCCCAAGAGACTCTCTTGAGCTGCTTACAATTGTTTAGAAAGTGAAGTAGAGAAGAGGGTTTGGTACCAAGACCTTTGGATGTCTCCTTGAGTGTCTTGGGCCAAAAAGATGCAAAAATCCTCTTCTAACCTGCAAAAACGTGCAAAAAACAACAAGATATTCTTGCTGGAAATTGCTAAAATGACTTGGAAAAGATTATCACAATGAACAAAAATAATTTAACAAAAAATTCTGAACATAAAAAGGAAAGATTAGAGTACCGAAATTCAACACCTTCAGAATAAAATGAGTGGTTCAGGGGCAAAGGGCAACAATGTTGATCGATGGAGGAGCCTCCCACAACTTCATTGATATAGCCATGGTGGAGAGGAGACATCTACCCACAGTGGAATTTGAAGGATTCTTGGTTGAAGTAGCAAGGGGCCGTACCATAGCTTGTGATAGGTACATCCCACAAATGAACTTGACTCTAGGCCGATACACCTTAACACATGATTTTTATGTGGTAAACAATCCTGACACCAATATCATCTTAGAGGTGTAGTGGCTTAGCACTTTGGGGCCTATCACAACCAACTATAAAACAATGGAGATGTCCTTCAACACAGATGAAGGGAAGAGAGTTACACTTAAAGGAATGACAGGGGATTCTCCTAGAATAGTGACAGCGAAAAAGATAAATGCCATATTCAGGCAAGAGGAGATAACCTACGCAACTGAATGCTTTATTGTGGATACTAAGGGCGAGTATTTGAGCATATTATAGACTTGGAAGAAGGGGCCAAACCGATCATTACTACACCTTATAGGCACCCAAAGAAGCATAAAGACGAGATATAGAGTGCCATCAAGGAATTGTTGGCTACGGGGCATATCCGGGTGAGTTCAAGTCCATTCGCATTATCAGTTGTGTTGGTTAAGAAGAAGGATGGAACAATGCACATGTGCATGGAGTATAGAGCATTGAACAAGAGGACTATTAAGAACAGGTACCCTATTCCTTAGATTGATGAACTGTTGGATGAACATCATGGTGTAGTCTTCATTACTAAGATAGATCTACGATCGGGCTACCATCAGATCAAAATGAGAGAACAAGATGTACATAATTCTGCATTCAGATGTCACTTCGGCCACTGAGTTTCTTGTGATGCCTTTTGACCTCACCAATGCTCCTGCCACTTTTCAGTCATGTATGAATCATGTGTTCAAAAAGCAACTGAGAAAATATTTGCTTGTCTTCTTTGATGACTTACTGATCTATAGCAGGACATGGGAGGATCACTTAAGGCATGTAGATGAAATTATGGGTATCATGGAGGAACAATCTTTATATGCTAAAGTTCGTCAAGGGCTTCTCCCAACTTTGCGCCCCTCTGACAGACTTAACCAAAAAGGGGGCTTTCACTTGGAATGATGAAGCGTAGGTCACATTTGAGAAAATGAAAGTTATGAGTACTTGCCCGGTACTTTCCCTACCTGATTTTGCTCAACCTTTCATATTAGAATGTGATGCTTTAGGTCTAGGAGTAGGGGTTGTCCTTATGCAAAATAGGCACCCTATTGTTTATGAGAGCCGTAAGTTGAGAGGCCCTGAGTTGCTATACACAATATATGACAAAGAGATGTTGGCCATAATGCATGCTTTGTCAAAATTTAGAGAATACTTAGTGTTGATGTTTGGACAACATCGGAAGACATTCTTTTAGAATAATAATTAATAATATGATTATTGATTATTAAATATTAAATATTATATATAATAAAGTAAATGATAATAATAATTTGTTATTGATTATTCAAGAGACGCATCCTTTCATGATGGTCACCATATGTTCCCTATATATGGAAAACTCATCATTGTAATAATATATCTATCATATCTCATATAAGGAAAACCAACATGGTATCATAGCAGGATTGGGCTAACTCCCTCACAGGAGGGCCCAGGATCCTGAAAGAAATTTGCTTCTTGTTTTAGCTGTGTGTGAATTCTTCCGGCTTGAATTCTCTTCTTCAACTTGGGTCCCCAACCTCGTCATAGTATAATAAGGTTTCATAATTTTCTACTCGAATTCTTTGAGCCTACCCTACATCTCCTTAAGCGTGTAGTCGATCAGGGCGAAGTTATCACTCATATGATTGGCGATATCATCGATCTTTATTTCGATTCGATGAAGTTGAGAGAGAGGATCGAGTTCTAAACAACATGAAGATCACCGTCGACTTCTCGAAGTTTAGATAAATCATATGAAGGTCCTCTTAATCGATATTAGCGATCAACGATCAATTCGAGTATCAACGCAAGACTCCCCCTCGGTTGTTGAGAAATTGTTTGCAAAGGATGCAAGATGCAGTTGTAAAGAGCAAGGAGTTGATCGATTGCTCACAACGGCGCAGAACTGTATTGAGTTCTATTTTTGCAGGCCCAAACTGTCTAGAGAAATCAGAGAATGGAAGGTAGAGATGAAGCTAAATAGCTGGGTTACGGAAGCTCCCCATACTCGGATAATTGGAGTGTATGGCAGTGCTGGTGTGGGAAAAACGACGTTGCTCAGAAAAATGTACGTCGACTATAAGAGAAAAGATATCTTATATGAAGAAAAACAACAAAACTCTCCTCACGAATTGCATAAATAGGTTGAGAAAGCTGCATTTACAACTTGTTTATATAGAGTTGAAAATACAGACAAGAAGTTGTATGAAAGTATTCTCAACTATCATTCCAAATTCTTATAAATATTTAAAATATGTGAGAGAGTATGATGAAACTCTGCGCGTATTAAAAAAAAAAGCATTAATCTAACTTGCGAGCGTAAGCGTAGCGTGATTTTCTGCACATAATTGTTCCCAGACGACTTTGATATTTGGGCAACATGTCTTTAAGGCCCGCAGGATGTTTTCTGGTGTTTCTCGTCCTGGTTGCTGTATCAGATGCACATATACATCGCTACACTTTCGTTATTGAAAGGACGTGAGTTACCAGGTTATGCAGTAACAAAATCATAATCACTATGAATGGATGACTACCGGGTCCAACGCTCTATGTCCAGGAAGGGGACACATTTATTGTTAATGCTTATAACAAAGCTCCATATAATGCTACTCTTCACTGGCATGGAGTTAAGCAACTGCATACAACATGGGCGGATGGGTCGACTTATGTCACACAGTGCCCTATTCAACCAGGTGGGAGTTATTTTTGGTTACATGAGTCCTCCGTGGACATGGGTTGTATTTTCATGCACCCGTCGACCTTCATTTCTTCAATCAGATGTCCATGTTTTAGGGGAGATAGAGCATATTGCCAAAGAAGTCACCCGCGAGTGTGAAGGTCTTCCCCTTGCCATAAAGTTGACAACCTTTGCAATGATGGGAAACATCGCTTTAAATGAGTGGCAGCTTGCTTTAAGGAAAATGCAAAGAATAAATTTAAACAGTTGTGTGCTACTGGTTGATTGCAGCATAGTGATAAATAATGTGGTGGATGATTTGAGCTATCGATGGCATGGTAGTAGCAATATGTTACTAGTTGATTGTAGAGTAATCCGTGGATTACTAGATGAAGGAACCAAGACATTGGTTTCACGAGGAAACCTCGATATGTCTTGGGGTAGATTGGTTCCATGAAGGAACCTCGATGTGTCTTAGAGATGTTTGAGGTAAGGATCAAGAGGGAGTACACCGTTCCTCACAACCCTCAGCAGAATGGGGTCGTAGAGAGGAAGAACAGATCTATTGCTGAGACAGTCAAGGCGATGATTCATGATCAACATTTACCTATGTTTTTGTGGGAAGAGGCATCCATGAATGTAGAGTATGTTCAGAACAAAATTCCTTGAGGAACATGACTCCCAAGGAGACCTTCATTGGAGTGAAACCTGAGGTTGGACACTTTAGGATATTTGGGTGTTTAGTATACATTCATGTACCCAAGGAGAAAAGGACCAAACTAGACCCTTCATGTAGAAAGGGTACATTTGTGGGGTATAGTGAGCCTTCGAAGGAATACTGGATCTACATCCCTGGTCAGAGATAGATTGAGTGAGAAACGAGAAGAGATGGTACCTTCTGAGAGAGAAAGATACCTTAGATATATTCATGCTATGCCACATCTATGAGCCACATCATTCATTTTGAGCCTTCCTGTTATGAGGAGGCAACTAGTCACCCAGTATGGAGCGATGTCATGATGGAGGAGTATCAATCCATCAGACCTGAGGGGAAGTATGTAGTTACTTCTAAATGGATCTACAAGATCATACACACAGTTGACGGGAGCATCGAGAGGCACAAAACGAGATTTGTTGCTAGAGGATTCTCTCAGGTGGAGGGAATAGATTATGAGGAGACATTTGCTCCTATTGCTCAATACACTTCTATCTGGATGATTATTTCCCCTGCAACATCCATGGGTTAGAGATTACATCAGATGGATGTAAAGACAACCTTTCTCAATGGAGAGATTGAGGAAGAAGTATACATCGAGCAATCCGATGGTTTCATGATACATGAGAAGGTGTCTCATGTGTGCAGGTTGAAGATGGCCTTGTATGGAATCAAGCAACCACCTCGAGCTTTGTATGCAAGGATTGATAGACACCTGATGATTTTTGGGCTTCAGCAAAAGTGTTGTCAATTCCAGCCTGTACTACAAGATTGTTAATGGTGACTCCTTGATTTTGTTCCTTTACGTTGATGATTTATTCCTCACCGATACAGAGAGCCTTATTGTTGAATGCAAGTATGCGTTGGCCTCTAAATTTGAGATGAAGGACCTTGGTATGATGCACTACTTCTTGGGACTAGAGGTGTGGCAGAGAACTGATGAGATCTTCCTGAGTCAGGGGAAGTACATAGTTGAGAAATTGAAGAAGTTTGAGATATTGAACTTGAAGCCCGTGGCTACACCAATGATGACGAATCTGAAGAAACTAAGTGTGTCTTCTTCCAATTCTGACGAAATTGATCTGACTCTGTACAGACAACTGATTGGATAATTGATGTATCTGGTTAACACTAGACCAAATATTTGCTATGCAGTGAGTGCACTTAGCTAGTTTATAAGTCAGCTGAGATAGACACACTAGATTGTTGCGAATCATGTGTTGAGATACTTTCGAGGCACAGTTGGACATGGTTTGAGATATACTTCCAGTATTGATATGATATGGCAGGAATATATTGACTCTGTTTGGGCAGTGAGCGCAGTGGATAGAAAGAGGACCTTCGGGTGTTGATTCACTTTGGGATCTTCCATGGTTTCCTGGTGTAGCAAGAAACAAAATTTTGTGGCTTTGAGCACAACAAAAGCTGAGTACATTGCATTAAGTATGACAGTCAGTGAAGCAGTGTGGCTTCGCAAGCTCCTTGAATATTTATCCGAACATGTGCTGGATTCCTCCATTATTCATTATGGTAACCAAAGTTGTGTGAAGATCTCTAATAATCCAGTGTTTCATGACAAATCGAACCACATTGAGATCAAGTACCATTACATCCGAGACATGGTGCAGAGGAATGAAGAATTGGTGCAGTACCTTCCTACAAATGAGCAGGTTGCTGATGTTCTTACCAAACCAGGACGAAGTTCAAGTACTTCCATGACAGACTTGGTGTGGCAGAGAATGCCTCCCTCGCTGAGAGGGAGTGTTGATGTTTGCAGCTTCTTGAGACAGTCTCCAGATCGTACTCCTCTTTGACTGAGTTGAGTTGATCTGTGACGACACTTATCCGAGAAGGGATAAGTGCGGTTGGGCTTATAACCCAACGTCCCTTGTGGAGAGAACACGAGGACACGTCCCATGTAGAGAGCACATGAGGACATGTCAAGGGAGTTGACCCCTGACATCACACACTATGGGACTTGACCCTAGTGTTTCTAAAGGGTGTAGCCTGTAGAAGTCCACATCGAGTGCCATGTGTGACTAACTTTCTCTAGATCGTACTCCTCTGTGAATTGAGTTGAGTTGATCTGTGAGGACACTTATTCGAGAAGGGATAAGTTGGACACTTATTCGATAAGGGATAAGTGCATTTGGGCTTATAGCCCATCGTCCCATGTGGAGAGCACATGAGGACATGTCACGGGAGTTGACCCTTGACGTCACACATTATGGGAGTTGACTATAGTGTTTCTAGAGGGTGTAGCCTCTAGAAGTCCACATGGAAGTGCCATGTGTGGCAAATATTTTGCTACTATGGTGGTTGTGTACCACTGGCAGAGACTGCTTGTCTCTGGACAATAGTTGTGTACTACTATGGAAAGATACCTCCCTAGCTAAGAGGGAGTGTTGATGTTTCAACATCGAGTGAAACTTCTCCTAGATTGGGCTGCAGACCAAGGGAGATAGGATACATTTATCATAAAGGTGCACTTGTGGTAAATGGGCCCGATCATGACAAGGAATAATATGGATTCGAGGTGCTTGAAGTGCTTTCCACGTGTCAATTAGCATCATGTCGACATTCACTCATAGGTGTATACCTATGGTGAAAGGTCCTGGTGTGGTATTTATCCTAGTCATGGTGATTTGACAAGGAATGATAAAGACTCAAGATGCTATATGCTATTACATGTGGACCCAAAGTGAGCCTAATCTTAGAGAGAGTTAATTGGCTCAGAGGGAGAGCCACAAAAGGAGTTTCTCCTTGGTTCAGGAGGGAGAGAGATGTCTCCCAATATTGACAGACAATTGTCATGAGTCTACGGTGAAGTTTGTATACTTCAGAGACAAGCTTGACATGATGTAGATTGTCTCCCTCATTGAGAGGGAGTGTTGATGTTTGGACAACATCGGAAGACATTCTTTTAGAATAATAATTAATAACATGATTATTGATTATTAAATATTAAATATTATATATAATAAAGTAAATGATAATAATAATTTGTTATTGATTATTCAAGAGACACATCCTTTCATGGATGGTCACCATATGTTCCCTATATATGGAACACTCATCATTGTAATAATATATCTATCATATCTCATCTAAGGAAAACCAACACTTAGTTGGAGCGAAATTTGTGGTAAGAACTGACTACAATAGCCTCAAGTACTTTCTATCTCAGAAATACTTGAATGAGAGACAACAAAAGTGGGTAAGCAAGATTCAAGCTTACAATTTTGATATTGAATATGTCAAATGCAAGAATAACGTAGTTGTTGATGCCCTATCAAGAAGACCTTCCGCATATTCTATGACAGAAATATCAATAGACTGGAAACCACAATTATTGGTGGAATACTCAAAGAACAGGTTTGCATGTGAGTTGATGGATGGGCAACTACAGGATGACAGGTACATGATAATAAATGACATCATTTATTACAAAGGAAGGATCTATTTGGTACCCGGATCTACATTCAAAAGCAAGATACTGCAAGCCTTCCATGATGCGCCAATAGCAGGTCATCAAGGATTCCTTAAGAGAAAGGTTCTCTTGGAAAGGTCTCAAAGGAGACATTATGTTAGAATTAGGGAAAGAAAAGAAAAAATTCCTTTTCAAAATTTTCTGTAAACAAGATTAGCAAGAACACATTAAATTTATACAGATCTGAACTTCTAAAATATTCTCAGTATGTTTAGGTAGTTAGATCTGAACTAGAAAGTAATTCTGAACATGTACAATAGATAGCTCTAAACTATAAAACATTTCCGAGTGAGCAAAACACTTAGATCTGAACTGTAGATGTATTTTTGAGTCAGATCTGAACAATAGATATATATCTGAGCATGCACAGTAGATAGATCTAGACTAGGTAAACATTTCTTAGCATGTACATTAGATAAATCTGAACTAGACAATAATATCAAAGTATGCTAATCAATAGATCTTAGTATATGCAAAGCAATAGGACTGAAAACAACAACTTACCTCTTGATGATCTTACCTCTGTGTAATAAAGAAGATCATGCCACATATGAGAGATGATAGGGCACTATGATATGCTCAGACAAGTCTGGGAGTGATGGATCTACCTCAAAGGGTTAGATCTCTAACAAGAGAGTAGAGGACAGTTAAGCCACCAAGGAGAAAACTCACACAAAGCAATCAAAACCCCACTGGAAACAAAAACCCTTGACCAAGCCACACATAGTAAGAGATTTGCAAGATCCAGATTAGGACCAAGGGTGGACGAATGCCTACAGTGAAGGTCTAGCAACCCAGTAAGGGTGCCGCGACCCTCAGGGTTCCAAATCTGCTCAAGAGGGAGGGGACGACAGCCTCAAAAGGGTTCCGCTTGCTTGAGGAGAGGGCCGACTGTAATAGAATGGCATCAGAGGAAAAGGCGACAAGTTTTGGACACTTTGCAACAACAATCAAATGGAACCGCAACTCAACAACCCTTAGCACAATAAAGATACCTGGCAACAACAAGGAAAAGACCTGGCAGCAGTAAAGAAAAGACCCTCCACACAACATAAACAAATGGACCTGTTAACAACAATAAAAGAGCATTGATCTAAACTGTTGAAGGAGGCCGCAACTCAAAGAGAAAAGAACTCAGAAGAATCCACCACTTTTAGAAGAGAAGAGAGTGAGTGTATGTAAAAGTGAAGGAGGAAGGGTTTGTATTTATAGTTTTAGGCTAGGGCTAGGTTTAAAAAATATAATTAAAAATAACATATTTAATTAATATAAATATTAATTTAATATGTTATAATTAAACATTAATTAATATTTTTCTTATTAAGCCCTAAAACAAAAATACAAACCCCAATTAAACCCAAACTCAAAAACCAAAAGGTGAAGAACAAGTAATGGGTTTAGGAGAGGTTTTCTTAGTGGCAACACATGTCCATATTATTCTCAAGGTGACCAATTAACTTTATCATCACTGCATATGGGATACGTCCCTTATGTGGTCATGTTCATCTTCATAATCTCTCCTAGGTCCTGTGGACCATCCTGGAAGAGAGGAAGATGATCACACACCAACAAATCTTGGTATTACACCAAGATCTACCTGATCAAAGATCAGGTTGCCCTGGAACAAATCTAGGGTCTTAACCACCAAGGTACAAGACCAATGATCAACCCATGCTATAGGCATGGGTACCCTAGAACACATCTAGGGGCCCTAGACATATCTAGGGACTTAGACTGCTTGGTCCCAGACCAAGAACCCTAGTCATATACTGGGGGCCCTCACAAGGGTCTTTGCCATGGCTCTAACTGATTGGTCCCAGACCAAGAACCCCAGGAGTGTACCGGGGGCCCTAGTTCTCAACTAGGGTCTTATGCCATCCTCCAGGGAGAATGGCTCTTGCAGCTGCATTAAATTCAACACTCCCTCTCAGCAACACCAAGCTTGTCACGAAAGTACACAAACTTTGTCAAGGACAGTGGCTTGGTCAAAATATCTACCGTCTGTTCTGCCGTCGGAACATACTGAATACTGAGAATGTTCTTCTGCACCATGTCCCAGACATAGTGATATCTCATCTCAATGTGCTTTGACCTATTGTGAAACATCGTATTCTCGGAGAGCTTTATACAGCTCTGTTTGTCACAGTAAATGACCGTGGGTTCTAGCTCTGCACTGAACAAGTCTGAAAGTAGCTTCCTAAGCCACACTGTTTCTTTGCTAGCAACACTTGCAACAATGTATTCTGCTTCTACAGTGCTCTGAGCTATGGAGCCCTATTTTTTGCTGGACCAGGAAATCATTGCTGAACCCAAGCTGAAGCAATATCCGGAAGTGCTCTTCCGATCCATTGTACTGACCATCCAATATGAATCTGTAAATCCACGAAGCATTACACCTCCACTGGATGTGTATCTGAGACCATATGCTATAGTTCCTGGAACATATCTCATAATATGTTTAACAACAACCATATGTATATGCTTCGGTTCACACATGAACTGGCTGAGGGCATTTACCGCATAACAAATGTCCGGTCTAGTATGTACGAGGTACATCAATGACCCAATGATCTGTCGATATATGGTGGGGTCTTCTGGATCTGAACCTGTAACATGATCTTGTAGTTTCTTTAGGTTAGAGATCATTGGAGTGGTCATGGACTTACAGTCCATCATGCCAAATCTGCGGAGTACATCAACTGCATATTTGCTCTATGAGAGAAAGATCTCATCTGGTTTCCGCCACACCTCCAAGCCCAAAAAATAATGCATGAGCCCCAAGTCTTTCATTTCAAACTCCGCAGAAAGCTCCCTCTTAGTCAGAGCTATCAAGTTTTCCTCTCCAGTGAGGAACAAATCATCCACGTATAGGACTAAGATAACTGGATGATTTTGTACATTCTTTATATACAGATTGGGATCTGCTATGCTCTTGGTGAATCCAAGACTTTGTAGAAAGCTGTCTATTCTACCATACCAAGCTCTCAGAGCTTGCTTCAACCCGTACAGGGCTTTCTTGAGTTTGCACCACTGTTGAATATATTGGTGTTATAACGGAAATGTCGTATGTGTCGTCGAAATTTTCACTCAGCCGAAACTTTCTTTTGAATATGTCGCGAAACTTCCGAATTTTTGAATGTGTCGCGACACATTCATTAACTCGCGAGATTTTCTCAATGTGTCGTGAGTCGATGGAATGTGTCGGTCTGCTTAAAATTTTTTGCAAATTAAAAGTGCGTGAGGGGTTTTACTAAAATTCTTAAAGTAAAAGTGACATTCTCCTTTATCTTTCATTTTCATCCTTTTACTTAAATTTTTAACATTACCATTAATTGTTTC
>ML779393.1:800318-810498 GCA_009831015.1 Picea engelmannii
TAAGCTCCAGGGTCATGATATCCATGAGACTGATTATGGTGTCTTCCACAATAGTCTTTATTTTTAATACTTCAACATGTTTCAGAATTTTCAGTTTAGTAACGATATGTGATCACTTGACATCTTATGCATCTTATTTATTGTTTGTATTTTCATATTTATGTAGCAAAGTGTTTATTTGATGTTGTTGTTGTTTTACAAGTTTAAAAAGTTGAAAAAAATGAGTGTTTTTGTATTTTTTTGAGGTCTTGCGACATTTTTCGACATATTCCGACATTTTCCGCCGATGTCGCCGAGAAGTTACATTTCGGACCCTCGCCGACACTTTCCCCGACATGAAATATACAACATTGGTTTGCACACATGAGATTCTTTCTCATGTATCACGAAACCTTCAGGTTGTTCGATATACCTTCTTACTCAACTTCATCGTTAAGAAAATCAGTGTTAACGTTCATTTGGTGAAGTTTCCAACCAAAAACTGCTGCAAGAGAGATAATAATTATGATGGAAGTATATCTGGCAACTGGAGCAAAGATCTCGTCATAGTCAATTCCTTCTTTCTGAGAGAAACCACGAGCCACGAATCTAGCCTTGTATTTTTCAATATTGCCATCTGCTGCATGCTTTATCTTATAAAACCATTTGGAAGTTACCATTGATTTTCCACGAGGTCTAGGAACCACTACCCATACATCATTCTTCATAATTGAATCATATTCTTCTATCATAACATCTTTCCACACTTGATGTTTGGAGGCTTCTTCAAATGTGGAAGGTTCTGAATCAATCACAATATTCAACTTAGCTATGAGACCAGAGTACTTATCTGGTTTCTTGCTTTCTCTGAAGGTGCCCTTAGGAACTGAATGCTTTTCTGCTTTCTTTAGTATTTCTTGGCATCAGGCTGGTTTTCTTTTAATAAGAGGTATCTCCATTGGAAATTCAATAGTATCCCTTGAGGGATCCACTGGAAATTCTGAGGTCTCCTCCCTCTGCTCATCTGGATGAGGAGAATCTGAAGAATCAAGTGGTGGAGCTTCCTGCTCCCCTGAATCACATGGAAGTTCTCTGGCCCGACGAAAAGCTGCCTCTTCATGAAAAGTCACGTCTCTGCTTACTTCGATGAACTTTTGACTTGGGATATAAATTCTGTAAGCCTTTGAGGTTTCACTGTATCCCACAAAAGTTCCTTTCTTTCCGGAGGGCTCTAGCTTAGTTCTCTTTTCCTTTGAAATGTGAATATAGACTGGACTGCCAAAGATTCTTAAGTGATCAACTGAAGGCTTTATTCTGGTGAAAACTTCTTCTTGAGTTTTCGTTTCAAGAGCTCTGTGTGGACATTTGTTCTGAATGTAGACTATAGTATTGGCAGCTTCAACCGAAAGAGATAATGGTAAGTTCTGGTCATACATCATGGCCTTGACTGCTTCACAGATAGTTCTGTTCTTTCTTTCTGCTACCCCATTCTGTTGGGGGTTATACGACACAGTCAACTCCCTCTTAATTCCAGAAGCCCGATAGAGTTCATCATATTTGAAGGAGTCAAATTCTTTACCATTGTCTGTTATGAAAACTCGGATGTGTCTGCCTGTTTGATTTTCTACAAGATTCTTGAAATCTTGAAATCTGCTGAAAGATTCATCTTTAGTCTTTAAAAAATAAATCCAAGTTTTACGAGAACAATCATCAATAAAAATGATATAGTAGATACAACCATTCATAGATGGAGCAGTCATGGGCCCACAAAGATCAGAATGAATTAGATCTAAAATGCCATTAGATATTCTATTGCTGAGAGGATAGGGTTTCTTTGTATTCTTACTGAGTGCACAACCTCTACAAACACCATCATGCTGAAAAGAAAATATTGGCATACTTGTCACCATCTTTTGCAAACCTGGAAGTGTGTTGTAGTTGAGATGTCCAAGTCTTCTGTGCCAAAGCTCGTAGGGATTTACCATCTCGTGAGCTAGTGCTTGAATAACCTGTCCTGAGATTTTATAAAGTCTACTCTCACGAGTTCCAATAATCATAGCAGTGCTCATATCTTGATTTGAGGACCACATGAGGGCTTTCCCTTTGGTGAAGGCTATTGAGTAACCTTTTCTTTCTAACACTGCAACTGAGATTAAATTTTTCTTTAAACCGGGAACATAAAGAATTTCATCAATATGAAAGTTATTACCTGATTGAAGTTGGAAAGAAGCAGATCCAAGACCTTTTATGTCATAAGTACCATCATCACCCAATAACACCTTTACATTGAATTTCTTGTCCCGATAGTTTGCAAGATTTTGTTTGAAACCTGTCATGTGTTTGGAAGCACCGCTATCTATTAACCAAATCTCCTCTGACTTGGTTATGGTGCCAGAAAGAGTTGAGATGAGATAATATTCTTGTTGTTGTTCTTGCTCTTTGGTGGCAACGATGGTTTGTCTTCTTTCAGACTCCTGTTGAGGTTTAGCCTCTTCATTGAGGACTGAGGCTTGGAACCTTTCTTTTCTTTTCTGTTGAGAGGGAGGATTCCTGCAATCTCTCGCATAATGTCCTAGCTTATTGCAGTTAAAATATTTTACTTTAGATAAATGAAGATTAAGATGAGATAACTTACCTTGAGGTTTCTTACCCTTGCCTTTAGATTTCAAGAACTTCTTCCATTTCTTGGCTTTTGCTGCAAGGGCATGATCTTTTAGAATTGAATGATCATTTCTGTTGTTTAGTCTTCCTTCTTCTTCTAAGCAGTCATGCCACAATCTTTCAAAGTTAGGCTGTGATTCTCTTCCACTTATTGATGAGAGAAAAACTCCCCATGACTCCGGGAGTCCATCAACTGCAGTTTGCACAAGGTCATCATCATCCACAACAACTCCTATTGCTATAAGCTGATCTCTGGTTTGAGCAATCTGGAGAAGAAGGTAGCAATTGATTCATCTTTTCCCATCCTAAAAAAACGTAGTTGTTTCTTCAATATTCCTTTCTAAGTTGGTGCCTTCTTTTCGTAGAGGTTTGCCAAAGCATCAAAACAATCTTTGACAGTCCTTAGATGACCAATGATGGGCATCATGCTGTCTTTAACAGAATAAAAAATGATTCTTTTAGCCTTGGTTTGTTTCCTTTTGTGTGCTTCCCTGGCTGTGTTTGAAGTGGGTTCTTCAATTTCCCTAGTGATCAACTCTTCTAGATCATTCTCTTCAAGAATGTTAACTATTCTGCATTTCCAAGCATTGAAGTTGGCAGCCCCTACAAGTCTGTCTTCAACTTCAACTGAAGTTGAGGTCATGCTGAGATCTAGATTAGTTTAATAAAGAGATGTTGTTGATCTTTTCACGCCCTAAGCTCTGATACCATGTTAGAATTAGAGAAAGAAAACAAAAATTTCCTTTTCAAAATTTTCTGTAAACAAGATCAACAAGAACACATTAAATTTATACAGATCTGAACTTCTAAAATATTCTCAGTATGTTTAGGTAGTTAGATCTGAACTAGAAAGTAATTCTGAACATGTACAGTAGATAGATCTAAACTATAAAACATTTATGAGTGAGCAAAACATTTAGATATGAACTGTAGATGTATTTTTGAGTCAGATCTGAACAATAGATATATATCTGAGCATGCACAGTAGATAGATCTAGACTAGGTAAACATTTCTTAGCATGTACATTAGATAAATCTGAACTAGACAATAATATCAAAGTATGCTAATCAATAGATCTAAGTATAAGCAAAGCAATAGGACTGAAAACAACAACTTACCTCGTGATGATCTTACCTCTGTGTAATAAAGAAGATCATGCCACATATGAGAGATGATAGAGCACTATGTTATGCTCAGACAAGTCTGGGAGTTATGCTCAGACTATGTTATGCACTATGTTATGTACGATCTGAACTGTTGAAGGAGGCTGGAGCTCAAAGAGAAAAGAACTTAGAACAATCCGCCACTTTTAGAAGAAAATAGAGTGAGTGTATGTAAAAGTGAAGGAGGAAGGGTTTATATTTATAGTTTTAGGCTAGGGCTAGGTTTAAAAAATATAATTAAAAATAACATATTTAATTAATATAAATATTAATTTAATATGTTATAATTAAACATTAATTAATATTTTTCTTATTAAGCCCTAAAACAAAAATACAAACCCCAATTAAACCCAAACTCAAAAACTAAAAGTTGAAGAACAAGTAAGGGGTTTAGGAGAGGTTTTCTTAGTGGCAACACATGTCCATATTATTCTCAAGGTGACCAATTAACTTTATCATCACTGCATATGGGATACGTCCCTCGTGTGGTCATGCTCATTTTCATAATCTCTCCTAGGTCTAGTGGGCCATCCTGGAAGAGAGGAAGAGGATCACACACCAACAAATCTTGGTATTACACCAAGATCTACCTAATTAAAGATCAGGTTGCCCCAGAACAAATCTGGGGTTTTAACCACCAAGGTACAAGGCCAAGGATCAACCCATGCTTTAGACATGGGTACCCTAGAACACATCTAGGGGCCCTAGACATACCTAGGGACTTAGACTGCTTGGTCCCAGACCGAGAACCCCAGTCATTTACTGGGGGCCCTCATAAGGGTCTTTGCCATGGCTCTAACGGCTTGGTCCCAGACCAAGAACCCCAGGAGTGTACTGGGGGCCCTAGTTCTCAACTAGGGTCTTATGCCATCCTCCAGGGAGAATGGCTCTTGTAGCTACATTAAATTGAACACATTATGTGCCACATCAAGGAATGTACTACTTGCCAACAAAATAAAGATGAACACTCTCATCCAATAGGACTCTTACAACCCCTTCCAATACTAGAGAACAAATGGGAAGGTATCTCCATGGATTTCATCACAGGTCTTCCCAGAGCACAAGGTAAGGACTGGATATTCGTAGTTGTGGATCGGTTGATCAAATTCAGTCATTTCTTCGCAATCTCCATGGACTACAGTGCATCACACGTAGCTGAGTTGTTCTTCAGAGAGGTTTTTAGGATGCATGGCCTACCTAAGAACATTGTTAGTGACAGGGACAACAAATTCATGAGTATCTTCTGGTAGGAATTGTTTAGACTGGTGGGCACTGAATTGACTCCTAGCACCAGTTACCATCCCCAAACCGATGGGCAAATTGAAATTGTCAACAAATAGATAGAGGGTTACTTGAGAAATTATGTAGTAGGGCAGCAAAAAGCTTGGGTCAAATGGATTTACTTGGGGGAGTATTGTTACAATACCACCTACCACATGTCCATTGGCATGTCCCCCTTTAAAGCTTTATACAATTATGATCCTCTTACTTTTGAGGAGATTGTATTTGGGCAAAGCAAGGCTCCTATGGAAAAGGAATGGATACAAAGTAATCAGGACATTATCAAAGAAGTCAAGGACAATCTCCATAGAGCACAAAACCAATAGAAGTTATATGCAGATAGTAAAAGGGTGGACCGCATTTTTGAAGTGGGTGACCTGGTGTACTTGAGGCTGCAGCTGTACAAACAAGCATCTATCAAGAAGAGTGGGGCTGAGAAATTACAACCACGCTTCTATGGTCCATATGAAGTACAAAGAAGAATTGGGGAAGTGGCATATGAGTTGAAATTGCCCCCAGGGAGTAAAATCCACAATGTTTTCCATGTGTCTTGTCTGAAAAGAGCAATGAGTCAACATGTCCTAGCCAATGAGACATTACTACCAGTTGATGAAGACGAGCATCTACACTTAATACTTGAGGAGATCTTAGAAACCGGGGTGAAACAACGAAGGAGCAAAACAATTAAAGAATATTTGATTAAATGGAAAGATTTTCCCATAGAAGATGCCACTTGGGAAAGTGAGCGAATGTTGCAAGAGAGAGGTTCTGGATTGCTTGAGGACAAGCAATTTCCAGTAGGGGAGACTATAATATCCCCTTCTCAGTGACACAGGGGTTTTAGGACGTAGTAGTCTAGTTACCCCTCTAGACTATAGTCCAATACGAATAAGGGGAAGGGAAGTGTGATTTGGTCACTAAGAGATTTAAAGTTATATTATTAAAGTGACATTGGTAAAAGGCTAAGGAAGAATTAAGTGACTGAAAGAAAAATTAAAGTAAAAACCTTAGCAAGTGGGAAAAAACAACTCAATGACAAATTAGACAAGGGAGGTATAAACGAAAGAGAAGGGCGTACCTCTCAACATTCTATTCTCATTATTCATTTGCACTTTGCACTCTTGAGCTAGACAACTTATGTTTTGAGGGTTTTGAGTAAACAAACCTTAGAAACCAGCAAGGAGGTGAAAGATTCCTCTGTTTCTGGTTCAAGCTTGGTCAAGGAGGTGAAAGATCCCTCCCTCACCATTCTAATCCAGTCATAGGTATTCAACAAGCAATATTTGGAGTTTAGTGTATAGATCTGAAGGGTTTCCAGCAGCAGGGCGCATCCTGAGAAGGGAAGAGGCTCGATTTGCTTGGAGGAGTCTAGATCTGCAGTATTACACCATTGGAGGTTCATTTCTAGGGTCATAGCACCCTTTTGCAACATCCACACCAAGGGTATCTCTCCTGGATTATTTTATTTGGCTCGGTACGAATTTTTGAAGGAGGGCACAATCCCCATTGAGGGTACTCATAGATCTGAAGGAAACCTTGGGGGTTTTCACTCCAACTTGCATCATTCCTACTCTAGAGCCCCTGATCTACAGTTTGAGGGTATTTTGGTGGCATTTGGAGGCCATTTACTAGGAGGCTGAAATATTGAGCATTCCCAGCCTTAGTCACCTGGTTCGTGTTCGAGTTCGGCGAGCTTGAAGTTCGCCAAAAATTCGACAGTCAAATTTTTGGGGATAAAATTCGGCATTAAGTTCGACATAGTAAAAAATTTGAAAAAATAAAAAATATATATTCAATACTCTTATTATAAGTTTATCATACATCTGACAGAAATGAAAATAGCATACCAACATGATTAATCATGAAACATATATATTTTAAAAACACATCGTCTTGTTCAAAAGCTAAAAACATGTTCATGAAAGTTTGAAACATAGCATTAAAGACATGAACATAACATTAAAAAGTTTTACAAAAGTCGACGTGCAAAAAGAAAACTAGAACAGGAACACAAGTTTCATTCTTGATGTTCCTGTGGCCTACTTGTTACATCAAAAAGCTCTATGTCATCAAGAGCAGTAGGGCCAGTAAAACCACTAGAAGCATGATCATCACTGAATTCAACACTAGCTGAGGATCTATCACTCTCAATGCCAAGATCATCTCCATCTTCTGGTGCATCTGGAACATAAACAAGATCTTCTAATTTTCCAGATAACAATCTATTTCTTTTCTTAGAATGAATATGGTTAAAGGAACTCCAATTCCTTTCACAAGCTGATGCACTTGATCCCTTGCTCAAGACATGGATTGCAAAATTTTGCAATTCTAGGGTACCTGATCCATAAAATTCCCACCATATTGCTCCAACAACTTTAGTCCTATCATACTTTGTTGATTTGGTTCCAAATACCCCTTCTTGTAATCTGTATGCTCTGAGCTGAGATCTAACAGAGTATGCAATTGATGGATATGGAATTAGCTTGTCAATAGCCTCATAAAGTCCACTCATGACTTCGTCATCCTGATGTCTTGATATTCCAAACAATCTAGGGTCTAAATAGCAACCTGCTGCATGTAAAGGACTATGCATCATCTTCCATCTTATATCAATTACCTCCCATATCTCCTGGTAATTAGCTTCCACATTATCAAAAGCAGTTGCAATGGCTTCCTTGCAACGATCCATGCTCTCATAAATAAAACCTATAGAAGGTTTGTCACCATCAACCATGTGGAGCACATTAACAATTGGATTACACATTTTTAAAACTTTGTCAGGATTTTCCCAAAAGCTATTGTTGAGCACTATTTGTTCCACATTTTTTCCTTCTGATTCTTTTGAAAGGTGAGATCTCTCCCACTCGGTATTGAAGAAAATAGCTCTTAGGCTTGTTTTTTCCTTAACAACTCTTTTCAGAGTAATGTAAAATGTAGCAAACCTTGTATCACAAGGCCTCAACAACTCTCTAGTTGCATTTTTCCTGTATATGCTCAAAGTGAGACGATGGTTGATGATAAAATTTGCAATTGTTTTTCCTCTACGAATTGTCTCATTGACCCATGGAAATTTGGCTAAATGATGAAGCAATAAATCCAAGCAGTGAGTTGCACAAGGGGTCCAATAAATCTTTGTGTACTTCTCCATAATCATCTTTCCTGCACCAACACAATTTGAGGCACTATCACAACATTTTCCTCTCCAACCTCTTGAATTGCTTCATCCAAAATTCTGATGTCTTCACTTCATCCATTGCATTAACTGCTTTCAAAAAATATACCCTTTGAGGGGAATAAACCAACACATTGATCAATGGACGATGACACAAGTCTGACCAACCATCACTCAAAATCGTACAACCTGTATGCTTCCAAGATTGTCTAATGTCATCCAACTTGTTTGTCACTCTGTCCTTAAAGCCTCGGATCTAGGAGTAACATATCCCTTGCCAAAATCAATGGCCTTTTTGAATGCATTTTTAAAATATGGACTCCTGGCCACATTGAATGGAATTGCACATGCATAAAAAAATTCGGCAACAACATCATCAACTTCTTATTTTTCAATAGGTTTCCAAAATTGGTTTAATGTTTTGGTTCCACCTGCTTTTGCTGGGGTATAACTTGAGCCACCCATGTTTGATGAAGAATGAATGGTGTTTGAGGAAGACATGGCAATCTCCCTTTCAATCTGCTGCCTCTTCATATCCATTTTTCCCTTTTCTACCTTTGATTTATTGTAGTCGTTCTGCACTGCATCTTTCTGCTCATTAGATATCTTTGTGCATGCTTCCACACCACCTCCTCTACCATTACTGATTCCAAGGAGGTGGTCCACTGCCCTTGTTAAAGAGCCACTGAAGTTATGTCCACATTGTTAGAATTAGGGTAAAGATGCAGAACAATAGTATCTTTTAATTTCAGTGAATGAAACAGCTAGATCTATAGATCAATAGACTTAGAACACTTAGTATTTAGATCTAAGAGAGACAACAATAAACTTAGTAAGATTAGACCTGCAGATCATAAATAAAAACTCAGATCTAATAAGCTAGAACTCTGCTGATTTGACAGTGAACAGATCAGAATAAGACCAAATAGTAAAATAGATCTATAAAGCTAAACTCAAGATGATACACAGATCTGTAGATCTAAAACTAGTCTGATCATTAAATAATAAAACAGCTATAGAGGCAATTTTAAATTCAATGTATAGCTTCAGATCTAATAGTTAATATTCAAAGCTAACTAGATCAAACAGTACTGAAGTCAAAATCAAGTCCAGATCTGGAAGAGATGAACAGGCAGCTTACCTGGTACAACAGCCTTACCTCTGAAGAACACTAACCATAGGAGATGTAGTACCTTTTAGTATGCTCAGACAAAGGTTCAGTTCATAGATCCACCTTATAGGTTGGATCTCTTTGCCAATAGATGAAGGAATTTTCTTGCCACAAAAGATAGAACTAGAAACCCTCACAGGAACAAACCCTCAACCAACAGAAGGTATAAAACCTTACACAAGGAGACTGTGAATAAACTTGATTTCAGCAGGAGATAGAAGGCCGTACCCTAAGGTTTTAACACAGCAAAGAGGTTGACTGCAACCTATCGGTTTCAACACACAGCAGGGATAGTAGGCCGCTGTATTTAGTACTCCAGATAGCAAACAATATAAGGCTGCAGCCCTAAACACTCCATACAGCAGAGAAGAGGAGGCCGCAACTCTTAGGTACCTCACATAGCAATGAAGGAGAGACCGTAGCCCAAGAAACTCAGCCACAGAAAAGGGAGAAGAGGCCGCACCCTCCACAGCAGGGTTATCACAGCTAAACACCAAGAGACCGCACCCTAGCAGCCCTTAAGGGTTGCCGCTGCCACACACTAAACCAACCCTGCAACAAAGAAAGGACAGGCCGCTCCTACAATGGACTTCACCAACAAAGGAGGCTGCAGCTTTACAAACCCTGCAACAGACTTAAAGGAGGCCGCACCAAGAGCATCAACAGAAGAAGGGGCCGCAGCTAGAGGAGGATCCGCTCTCATCAAAGACAAATAAGATCTTGTGTGTGTGAATGAGAGGGGTAGGGGTTTC
>ML779393.1:810548-822218 GCA_009831015.1 Picea engelmannii
AGGGTTAGCTAGGTGGCAATACTCATTCCTTCATTCAACATGGTGAACCTATTACTTTATCATCACTGCATATGGGACTTATCCCTCATGTGGTTATGTCCTTCTTCAAGGAAGGTCATGTACCATCAAAATACTTGATAGAGTATCAAGTAGCCCTAGAACTTTTTCTGGGGTCTTATCCACCAAGGTCAGAGACCAAGGGGTCTTTACTGCTTGGTTCTTCACCAAGAACCCCAGTCATATACTGGGGGCCCTCACAAGGGTCTTTTGCCATGGCACTGACTGTTTGGTCCCAGACCAAGTACCCCAGGAGTGCACTGGGGGCCCTAGATCTCGTCTAGGGTCTTAGCCATCCTCCAGGAGAATGTCTCTTGCAGCTGCTTATAAATTTAACACACATAACTGACAGATAAGACTATTTCCTTCTTTCTTGACATGTTTCCATGCCTCTGCTGTAGATTTTGGAGGTGCCATTGATGACTGAATGAAGGTTCTGCTGTCTGCAATTGTAAATTTTTATGTACAGTAAATTGTAATTAGATTTTAAAACTATATTCTGATAGATTTTAAAACTAAATACAACAAAATTTAAAAAATTTCAATCAGATTAGATTTTACCCCCATAAAAATTTATAATCTAATCTAAAACTAAATACAAGTTACAACAAAATTTAAAAAATTTCAATCAATTAGATTTTAAAAGTTTCTAACAGTCTAAGTTTAAAACATTACAAAAATAAAAAAAATACAGTCAAAAAATACAGTGACTGTAAAATTTTAAAATACAAAAGATAAAAAAAACAAAATTAAAACTACAAGAAATTAAAAAATACAGTATAACAGTCTAAGTTTAAAACATTACAAAAAAATAAAAAAAAATACAGTAAAAAATAAAGTCACTTTAAAATTTTAAAATACAAAAAATAAAAATTTAAAACTACAAAAAATAAAAAATACAGTAAAAGAATACACGAAATTTAAAAAAAATAAAAACAATTAAAACTTACCCACAGCGGCGCAGCCTACAGGATTGGAGTCGGGGTCGGGTCCCGGGAGGCTGGAGTTAGTGTCACAGACTCACAGTGTGAGTCGTGACTGTGGAGTCGGGGTCAGGACTCTGGAGCAAGCTTGGAGGTTGCTGCTGCGTGCACCGTGGAGTCGGGGTCCGTGGAGCCTGGAGACTGTTGCTGCTGCTGTGTGCTGCATGCGCCGTGGAGGATGCTGCTGCTGCGTGCGCCGTGGAGCTAGGCTGGAGAGCTGTTGTGTAATCGCCTGTCGGGGAGAGCTGTGTGTAATTGCCGGTCGGGGAGAGCTGTTGCTGCGTGCGTGGGAGTAAAATAATACACCTTTATTGCACGCCGCGGGTTTTTTTGCAAACGAGAAACTTCCAAAATGGAACACGAACCTGAACCCTAATGTAGGCGAACTAAAAAAAACGATTAAAATCGTGAATAAAATCGGCATTAAGTTCGGAATTAGGTTCGAGTTCGAGTTCGCCATTAAGTTTGGCGAACTCGAACGATTAAATTCGGGGTCTGATTAAATTCGGCGATTTTTGATTTTTAACCATAAAATATGGCGAACCCGGTGACTAAGTTCCCAGCCAGTCAGGGCCGTACCAGTTCCAGATCCAGCCTTCCAGGGCCGTACCAGCTCCAGATCCAACCATCCAGGGCCATACCAACAGGGATCTGAAGGAATCCATTCAAGAAGGGAAAGAAATTAATCTTATTATTAGCTATATTCAGTGGGTGAAGGCCTAAGGTCTCTATATCTTCTATATTGTACCAGATCTGCAGATCTATGTATGAAGATCACTTATTCTATTTAAATAAAGGTCAGATCTGAAGCTTGATTATCTCTGTTTATGTGTTTTCTTCATTATCACGTGTTCCATACTTGTTATGATATCATCTATTATGCAATAAACTCAGCAAAATACTTCAGCACATCTTTCTGTAATAAAAACCTGCAAAACAAAACATCAAACATCAAACACAAAGTCCTAGTTCCTGGCCAAAAATTGGTTGGGAACATTACATGCTTGCTGCTAGATCACACTCCCATGGGCTAACAGTGATGTTGTCTTGGATTGGCAGCACAGTCCTTTTCATGTCTATTCAGTCTAAAAGGTCATATATACTTTCGCTTTGGGAGCACCTGGTGTATAATGTCTGGTTACAACTGAATCTGGTTTAATATTGGGCATGTTCTTTATATATAAGAAAGGAGGACTATTGTGTGTATTATATTGTTCTAGATAATTAATAATTCCTTTTCTTTTAACCTTACCTTTATGCTCTTATTGTTTATGGTTCATTTATTTATTATACTTTGAGTGACAGTTCATGTGCCTAGCTGACTTTTCTTTTTCTTCGAGCTGTATGGGTGAGTTTGTAATATTATTATGCTATTATTTAGAAAATGATTTTGGTATTGATTTTCTGCAGCAAAATATCTTTCAAATGCGCAATATTCCAGAAGCCCTACCTTTCTTTGTTACTCCAAGAGCTGTGGAAGAGAACTCACCAGTCCTCCAACAATTACCACACTGGGCACCATGTTCAATCACAAGAGCACTTGAGTTTCTTACTCCAGCTTTTAAGGGACATCCACGTGTTATGGCATATGTTCTTAGGGTTTTGGAATCATATCCTCCTGAAAGGGTTACTTTTTTTATGCCTCAGCTTGTGCAGGCTCTGCGGTACGATGAGGGTGTAAGTATTTTTCTTTCCTGGTAGGAATTTGATTTGTCAAAATTCTTTTTGATCCTTATAAGCAACTTCTTTCTGAAGTTGGGATCACTTCAACAAAGTAGCATTTACATGGTTCTAAGAAAAGTAAGAGAAAGTTTCCCTGAATCTGGAGATATTCTTGCCATTTGTTAGAAGCTGACATTTATTCCTTTTATTTGCAGAAACTTGTAGAAGGGTACTTGTTGGGAGCTGCGCATAGGAGCAATCTGTTTTCACACATTTTAATATGGCAGCTCCAGGTAGGGGGCGTAAAGTAATACCTTTGCAATATTACTGTTGTAAAGGAAAGAAAAGAGAGTGAATGAGAGAGAGTTGAATCAGGTTAATTTAAGTTCTTAAACTTTCAGTGGCCTGTAAGGTTGAAGTATAGCTAGCTGTTGATTTAAAGATATACTTGCTAGTTGCTTCACTGCGAGTTGTCCTTTATGAAAGATTCAAGTTGAAAGTCACTGGATCTAGTTATTGTTCCTATCTAAAATGCACATAAGAAAAAATTTAGCATGGAGTCAGACAACATGCAACTTACTTGATTATATTCTATTTTACTCTCCTCTTAAGTCTTGCTTGTTGGTTGTTGTTCATTTCCCTGACACCAGTGCAGCTTCTTTTATGCCATATCTCAGACAAACAATTATGTTACCTGTTCCTCGTGGCAAGTGGGTCTAGAATTGTTTAAATAGTTCATATTTTATGTATGTTTAAATTGTATGGTGTTAGAGGGAAAATACATGTTGTATTGGTCTAAATTGAATAGTGATATTTCTGACAAGCTCTAGATACACTTTGATATTCTCTGTATTCTCAAGTTAGTTATCAAGGGATAGATCATCATCAGATGGTATGAATTCCTTCAACTTGGTAAAGGCATAATTAATCACATCACTGACATTAATCTTATGCACAAGAACATAATTGTTAGTGTTAGAGATAGGATGTAGTTTCAATCATTGACTCTTTCCAAATGGCAGGGGGAGTGCTCTACTGAAGTAGGAAAGGATGCTGGTACAACTAAGGTATGTTGCAATCTTTGTTTTAAATAGACATGTAATATAACAGAGGTAATGATGCGTGTTTTTTTTCTGAATAAGATAATATGCTTTTGAATAAAACTTCTTATTGAAATGCTTATTCGCTACATTTTGTGGTAAATTATCCCTTGTAAATGAAAAATGGCTAGGGACCTTCTAGAGCCTATATGATTCTCTAATTCAGTTGTCCATTGATACTTGGGCTTCAATATCTTGTTTGGCCCTTTGAGATTCTTACAATCAGTAGCTATGCTGTCTATCAGCCTTCATGGATTGAAGAAGTTTTGTTTTGCAAATAGTGAATTGTGTCTCAAATTTTATCCATTGAGATCCACTCAACTGCGTATTTTTAAATATGCATTTCTAGATAGATATTGATGTACAACTGAGAAGCTGTCAAACTAAAAAAATGACAAGTGTTATGTTGAGCCAGACACTGTATAGTTGCTTGAGTCTAGCATTATGCTACTTATGTACCTGTCTATAGTCTGCTACCATGGTATTCTAACTTTCACCGGCACATGTTAATATTGTAGGATAATTCATTCAATGAGCTTTTGCCAAATATCAAGCAGCGTATCATAGATGGTTTCACTCCTGAAGCATATGATGTGTTTGTTCGAGAATTCCGGTTTTTTGACAAAGTTACTTCTATTTCTGGTACACTTTATCCTTTACCAAAGGAGGAGAGGCGAGCTGGCATTCGGAGGTTATTTTATATTTGATGGATTTTGGATGAACTAATCAATTTAAAGAGCTGTAGATTTCACCAAAGTAATATATATCTTGAGAGTCTATGTGGTGTTTTTTATATGTAGGGAACTGGAGAAAATCACACTGGAAGGAGATGATATTTATCTTCCAACAGCTCCAAACAAATTGGTTCGGAGCATTCAACTGGACAGTGGGATACCATTACAATCTGCTGCAAAAGTTCCAATTATGATCACATTTAACGTTGTGGACAAGAATGGTGATCCAAAAGATTTAAAGCCTCAAGCATGCATTTTCAAGGTCTTCCAGAGCCTTACAAGTTTGTTTTGATATTTGTACATTTATTTTCTTTATTGATTAACACTTGATAGTCAGTTGAACCCTCTTTTTCTCTCGTGCTGTATGCATATGTAGTTCCCGAAATTAGCATATCTGCAAGGAAATGTAAGCATATAGTAATCATTATTGTTTTGGGACTCATTGGGCACATCAAGGAAGACCTTTCCTGGTGTTTATGAAGACTGTATCAAGTGTTGTCGCATCATTACTGAAGTTAAAATTTATTTTATAATTGTCCCTAAAAATTTGTCAACTTCAAACGCTTAATATATCTATAAACCAAATTGCAATTCAAAGCATTAAGTACAATATTTTTTTCCATCAATTAGGCCATAAATCAATGTGTAGGAAATATTTTTGAGCTATATTTTATATGTTTTTGCACCCTTCTTTCAGCTTGAATGAAATTGGGTTTTGTATTTTCCCCAAATTTCAATGTTTGGTGGATATTTTATAATGAATATTAAAAACATTCACATGCAGTTTGGCACTATGTATGATGCATCCCAATATTATATGCAAGATGTATCATTTCCATCTGATAGGTTCTTTTTGCGAATAATGATTGGATAAGATAAGTTTTACTTGTGACATAGATTGCCATAAACGATAGAACAATATTAGTGGTACAACTAACTTGAGGCTGGTTATCTAGGTGTAAGGGTTAATTTTCACTAAGGTTTGTCACCTGCATAATGCTTGTATAAGATAATGCTACTTGTGACATAGATTGCCATAAATGATGAGTGATAATTAATCTACAAGCTAGTTTGAGGTTAGTTCGCTGGGTGCATGTATTATTTTTTGCAAAGGTTTGTCCTTTTTGAGCCATTTTATCAAATGAGCCTACATGAAGCATGAAAGGAAGCTGTAACTTTTGTTTGTATCTTTATCACATATCGATCCCTAACCCTTTTGAACTAAGTTATTGTGATCACTTGGACATTGTATGAGAGTGGTGCACACATTTTAGGTTTCACTAGCAGCTACAAAGTTTTAGTTGCATATATTTGACAGTTTTGAAGTTGGAGATTTTATGTTCGACTTCCTTGTCTTCCATATTCTTGATGTTGGCCTATAATTTTAGCTTCCCACTAGATTGTGTGGAGGGGATTTTCCATGATGCAATTTTGCAGGCATTCGTGTCATCCACATAAGCATATTGTGGATCTCTGATTTCTATGATTATGAGTGTTGTGGGTCTTTTGTTCTCACAATGTTAGGTTTCCGGTAATACTTAATCCCTAGTTCCTACTGGATTTAGTCCAGATATATTTTATACTTGTATATTACCCTTCTTTTGTTTTTTGTATTTGACCTACCTCATTGTAAATATCTCATTGGTGATTTGGCAAAAGTTGATCATGCACTTTGTAATTGTTATTTGTAGTCCTAGGAGACTTGGTCAAAGTTGAACACTCTCCACCAATTTTGTACTGTTATAAATACCTAATACAATAGTGTATAGCTTGTATAATTGTGACAAAGAACTTTTGAGTACTTGCATTTTTCTTGTCTGTTTTATGTGGGTAAGGGCATTGCTGTAAGTTTGTGCATATCAGTTGGTATCAGCCTAGAATTTGGGGATTTCTGGAGTTATGCAATTATGATACCCTAGGTATCTCTGATTTGCGGAATTCTTCTTGTACTCTCACCCCCAAGTTCAAGTGATTCACAATGCATTGATACTCGTTTTTCCTATTTTGAGGTCATCGAAACATAGTTAACTCTCGTTGCTTGAACTTCCCTTCACTTTTTTTTGCATTTTCTGCAATTTCTTCGATTTCCCCCAGTTGTAGTATCCATCTATTTGTAACTAGTGGTACAATGAGTTCGTATAGCCAACACCATAAAATTTTTGGGCAGGAAGTTTTACTGCACAGCAAAACTGTTGTACTGCAGATTTAATCTGTGATAACACCCATGCTTTTTTTGCAATCCCTACTTGCGGTGCCACATTTTCTGTGCCTAAATCAACATAAAATTGTATTTCATTATTGCATCATAGCTGCCCATAACTCTAGAGATTCAGATAGCTCCCAAAACACTGTTATTGTTTTACTCCTGGTAGAGTGAATGTAGGATCAACAATCTCAACAAAGCGAAATCTTGATGGAGCAACTTGCTATCCAACAACAACAGGATGAGCAACTTGCTATCCACTGGAAACAACAGAATGAGTTTTAGGCCAACATGATGCAGGACATGACGGAAGAGTTCCAACAGCTGATGACCACACAACGATAGACCTTGCAGGAACAATCACCACCTTAGCCACAAAATATCTGTTCAACTTTTTCCTTTGTTCATTGGTGCTACAAGAGAGAAACCAAGCTATTTGTCCTGAAATTTGACAGAGCTAAATGGGGACAAGTTGTATTCTTTCCTTTGCAGAAATAAGGCTTACTTCAAGACCTGATCTACATAATGACAGATGCATAGAAAGTTTTGGTAGTGGAGGTACACATGGAAGAACATGCCCTCATCTGGACACAAACCTGGACCCCAGCATTTACAAACCAACCTCTCAAATTGTCAAGCAGTGTTTGCTTCTACTTTGATGCATCTGTGAGTTTTTGAAGGCTACGAGCTTGAGTTTCTTTGAGCTCATTAATACGAAGGATCTATTTCTCAGCAAGTGCGTCATACTTTTGTCAAGCGTTCAACTAAGTGACCTTTAGTACTTTTCAAGTCACTTGTACAAGGAAGGTCCTGATCGAGGTGTTGCAGATCCTAGATGGACTTTTCGTTCTCATCCAAGAGAGGAAAGAGGAGATCATAATCATGCTTCAAGTCCCAATACTCATCAATTAGATGGACATTATCATCTTGAAGTGGGATATCCTCCTCACAAAGTTGGGTAATAGAGTCCTGCAATGAATTGACCTAAGATTTTGGGTTGGAATTATAATCAACAACAATACACATACAAAGCAAGGGATACCGAGAATTACACTAAGAAATCCCCAAAGGGGAAAATCTATATTATATCATAACATTCCCGTGTGTACATTCTATTATACAAATGGTCCCTTGATATAACCATAGGTGACTATAACTACTAAGTCTTAATTAGGTAATTAGATCACATCATTTCCATAACCATCTCCACAATATCTCCTTAAATCTCTCAACTCAATCCATGAGAGCCTCATCCCTAATATCTCTCCTTATCCTCATCTTTCACTCATACGTAGACATTAAGCTTGGTCTACTTAATTACATTTGTGCAATTATGGATTTTAGACATTATGCATAATTCACAAGTATGAATTATTCCTTCATACCCCACCTTAATGAATACTTGTGACTTTAATATGCAATCATCATCCTCAATCTGTTCAGCGGGTCCTTTGAATTTGACCATTTTTCATTTCTTCTTTTGTGATCTTTGTCTCCATCTTCTATCTTCATAACTGGATCTTGTACTTGCAAGATATAAATATCATGTATGTTGAAGTCCATATAAAAACGTTACCATCCACTAGAATACATGGGTCATCAGCCGCTGTATCCGCCGGTTCTCTAGGAAGCTTTTTCTCATACATGGTTCAACAACAATTCTTCATACCTGTAATTGTTACTCCCCCTGCATCATCATCAATCATCATTGTGGGTATGCTTTGGCTTACCCGTACATCCTGTGTTTTGGTAGATTACCCTCAACCATTACATTTCTCAAGTGGTTTCTGCTTACCACAAACAATACATAATGTGATTTTTGGCTGATCACAATCCTTCCTCTGTCATGACAAGTGGTTTTAGTTTACCACAAACATACAGCAAAAATTATGGGGGTATACATGCCTCTTCATGACTTTCATCATCATTTCACTCAGGTACATACAATTTCAACTTTCGTTTCAGGCTAATCTAGTCCTTATACAAACATAGGACCAATATTATCTTTGTTTCCATCATCAAAACAATATTATCAAAGAGGATCTTCAAACTTCTTAGGGATCTCATTCTCTATGCATCTCAAATTATTTAACACATGTTACTACTTATCTACCTTGCTTTGCTTCCTTCTTCATTCTTTGTCTTCTTTTGGTGCTGTAGTCTTTGGTCCTTTTGTCGCTTCATTCATCTTGCTACTTCAAACTTTTTTTCTTGTCCTTATTCCAATGCTCTTCAAGATTGCATTGCCTCTTATTTCTTTTGTTCATGCTCAGGAGTCTTCTTCTTCATTCTATGTCTTCTGTCATCTTTTTTTGCTTTCTTCCTTTGTCTTCTTTGCCCTTCTTTAGCTGCTTTTTTCATCTTCTTTGCTTTCTTCTGTTGTCTTCTTACTCTGTCGTGTTTGTCAATTCTTCTTCTTCTTCTTCTTTAAGTGGCATTCAATAAAAATTCTTCTTTAACAATTCTGTTAATTTCCTGTGATTGTTTCATTGCATGTAACATCATTCAATCTTTGTTTTGATAGTTTCAATTTAAGTTGATACAGGAAAAGAAGATCTATTCTTAGACCAGGGGAGTAAAATTAAGTAGTAGCCTCGGTGCTTATGGATTAGAAGATTGGAATTGCATCTTTAATAGTCCCTACTTGCTAAAAAGGTTGTCTGAAGGAATTCAGGTTATCGTGCATGAAATTAGAAGTAAATTGGAGTGTAGTTCTTTTGAAGGTGATCTTGGAAGGGTTCCAAGAATAAACGTCCATTTTGTAAAACATAGGGGCTCATAATCAATTCATTAACACGAAAATCAACATACATAGGGAGGTGAAGAGGAATCATCTTAGACCTTATACCACAGCCAAATTTGAAGGTTCAAAGGAATCTTGAGAGTGGAACACACTCCAGCATTGGTCATTCATTAACAAGAAAGTCAACATAGATACGGTGGTGAAGAGGAATCATCTTAGACCTTAGATCACAGCCAAATTTGAAGGTTCAAAGGAATCTTTAGAGTGGAATGCAGTCCAGCATTGGTGGAAACATCTACTCAACTACATTGTGAAAGATAAATAGCTCCTTGGAATCTCTAGACATTGTTGTCACTTTCTTTGTTTCTCTTATTTTCTTTGTACTATGTCTCATGAGGCCTTGCTAATAGACATTTTTGTTGTTGTTGTTGTTATGCATTGTTCTTTATTTTGCATGCTATAGACAGTGAGTCCTTAATATGGATGTATTTTACAATTAATTACTGTAGTGTGTAAGTAAAAGTCTGGATGCAAGTAAGCTTTATGCTTGTTGTGTGTTGTATTTCCTCTTTTATTAATATCACATGCACAAAAACAAACATACACACAAAAGGGTTTTTATGTGAGAGGGATGCAATGTTAGGCCTTGAAAATTTGATGAGTGTAAGCACTTTAAAAAATGTATTCCTTAAGTTTTTCACTAGTATTACCATGGAAATAACATTTTATGTTAATTGCTTTGAACTAGGTTGGAGATGATTGCCGGCAAGATGTACTTGCTCTTCAGGTGATTTCTTTATTGAGAGATATTTATGGAGCAGTTGGGCTGAATCTTTATTTGTTTCCATATGGTGTCCTTCCAACTGGTTATGAGAGAGGCATAATTGAGGTATGGCTTCTTGTCCTTTCCAAGATCAGTTTGCTGTGTTCTTTTTTCTTTTGGAAATGGTGCTTATATAAATTTACAGCTGTCCTTTGGCCAAACTACCATGCTATCAGAGATGTTTTTAGGCCATCGAAATCACCTACGATTTGCACTTGACTTCATCTGCACCCACATGGGGTTTTGAACCCGGTTCCCTACATCAGCATATAACTGATCCCTGGTCTCATCTGCAATATTATCTCCAACATCGCGATATTATTGTATTTTGGAGGGCTGACGATATTCTCCCAATATTTTTCGATATGTTAGTTTTGCCGACATTTTCTGACATTTTTCGATATTTTCCATGTTGTTTCCGATTTTTTCTTTTCTGGACCCTCGGCGATATTTTCGATGACACGATGTTGGTAACACTGGTTTGAACCAATGCTGTATATGTCGTGTTGGGGAAAGTGTCAGTGAGGGTCCGGAATGTAACTTCTTGGCAACATCGGCCGAAAATATCGGAATATCTCAGAAACTGTCGCAAGACCTCAAAAAAATACAAAAACACTCATTTTTTCAGTTTTTTAAACTTGTAAAGCAACAACATCAAATAAACACTTTGCTACATAAATATGAAAATGCAACCAATAAATAAGATGCATAAAATGTCAAGTGGTCACATATCGTTACTAAACTGAAAATTCTGAAACATGTTCCTAATAGGATGATAGTAGATACAAAATCACATCAAATGATCAAAATAAATGTATCTCATGAGATGAATCATCATGAGGCATCTAGATACTAAATAGTACATGATAAAATGAAAATGATAGATCATAGGAATCCAAATCATTGATTCCCTCTAGGCCGTGCTGCAACTGCTTCTCTAGCCCTTTTACGGGTAAAGGGCACCACTTTTCCTCTGGAAGCAGTAGGTGGTCGTGGAGGTACTCCAGACGAGCTTGGAGTTGAAGCTCCAGCTGCTCCAGATGCTCCATCTGAGGTGGTAAGTGATGGGGACGAGGTGGAAGGAAAAGTGTGTTGCCTCCTCCCAGTCCCAACGGACCCAAGTCCAACTCCAGGTATGGCTCTCTGTGGAGGTGGTGGTGGCATTGGATCCAATGGAAGTCCAATCTCCTCCTCAGCCTCTGTATCCATTGGAAGTGGAACATCCTCCTCCTCCTCCTCCTCCTCTGTTGTCCCCTCCTCCCTCAAATCATCTGCATGCTCCTCCAACCACTCGGGGGCCTCCTCCATCTCAGGCTCCTGAATCTCCACCCTCCACTGACTGGTGGTGTCAATGTTATCCAATGA